>VZTT01068709.1:93117-106230 GCA_013400855.1 Buphagus erythrorhynchus
AACTCATGGCTAGAACTAATTCCTCACCCCAGTAACTTCTGCAGTTCACTCTCGCTGTGTTAAACCAAGGTCCTGTAGTGTCATTTAAAAAATGAAATGCCATGGTGTTATTCCTGCCTGAACAGGCAGGAATTTCTTGTAGGCATCATCTGGGTTCTAGTTCCAAACTGTATTTCGGTGATTGAAGAATAAAGGAGCTAGATACCTGACAGGTATGGATGGATCCTCTTGCTTGCACAGATGTTGAGGTACAACAGACAGAAAAAGACAACTAAAGTTCTCACATGACGATGATCCTCACATACATAAATTCTCCTCTCTGCACAGACTGGAAGAGATCAGCAGCAGCCAGGGCTGCTCATTGTGAAGGCAAAGAATGGCTCCAAAATATTTCTTTCTGCAAAGAGACCATTCCACCGAAATGGATGATACTTTCCAAGGCCAGAGTTGCAACAAAGTATTTACTTAGCTGTAGAGATCGTAATGTTCCACGGTTCATTTGAATTATTAAAATGCAATACTGCACAAAAATCATTATTGCAGAGCTTCAAATCTTACTTACTGACAATGTGGTCTTGGCAAAGTAAGTATGAGTCTTTTAATGTATAGTTGTTGCAACAGAGAAAAAGGAAACCTGTGTTTCATACTAAGCTGTGCTTTCCAGAGGGATAGAAGGCATCGACTCTAATATTGATTCCATGCAGATTTTTGTTGCTTTATATTTTAAAAATACCCCTCTTTCCTATTTTCTTTCAGCAGATCAGATGTCACTTCACTTTCCTTTTCTTGAAATAACACTGGAAGCAGATTGTTGACAGCTTTGGGCTCCTGCACAGTCAGCATTACAAGAGAACAGTATAGACAGGAACAGAAGTCAAATGGCCTCCCAGGAGCTCCAACCCATTAAAACAATTGCTAAAGGCACAAGAGTACAATAAACATCTGTGGTTTGTCTCCCCAGCACACCACATGCCTTTCAGTTTGCCTCTGCATAGAAAAGTGCTTGAGTGGTCTGATTGGACCCAGATGTGAACTTGCAGAGTTCAAGGCTTTCCAGGGCTTGGATTTTGGTTCCAGGCTGAGGCTAGGAGTCCTAGTAAAGTTAGGTTCCAGATCAATGCTTCCTCAGATTTGACAGCCCTTTAACAGTACTTTCTATTATTTGCTCTATTCTGCTCTTTGCAACCACTCTGATCTACTTGACAAACCTCATTTGAACTAAATACCTTCACTGCAATGAAGAAAGTATAAGCACCTTCCTAAGGTTCCCAGAGCAGGCTGCCTTCCTTGAGTCAGTCACTGGTTTTAGCTAAATTGGTACAAAAATGTATGCCTTGCCACATAATCATGAAGTTGCTGCTACAGAACATGGGCAAAGGAAAGGAATACTACCACCAAGGATTTCTTAGAATAGATAAGGCAAAGATATCAGAGAGAACCAAGCACTGTCCTGGAGATGTTGCAAGAGAGCACGGATGGAAGCTGTATGACTGTCCTGGATGAACAATGTCACAGGAGGTATCACCCACTGGTGACTTGAATAGGGAAGATCAGTGTCTGCCAGTTCTGAAGTTGCACACTTGGTGCTACAGTTCTGCCATGCAGAAACAGTGTCTCTTTCTCACTAGGGACTGGAGATGATATTTGCAAGTACTGGAAATGAAATAGCGAATCCTAGAATTATGCAGAGTATGGGTGGAGAGAGTAAAGCAAATGAATGTTATCTTTCACTCCACAAAGTTTTTGGTATAGGAATTGTTCAATCATAGAGCTGATTCCTGAAAAGCTGTTATGCAAACAAGACTAGAAATAAAGAAAAGAGCTTAGGACTGCTATAGGATGCCCAGTGCAGAAAGGAGATGAGTCTGGTTCCTAACTGTGCAATGAGGAGTGAGGGGGTCTTGTCAGCACTGCTGGGACAAGTTTAAGGGGATGAAAGCAGGGAGGAAAATCACAGCACTCTGGCAGGTGGGAAGCCATTGCAATAGAAAGGATGACCTGCACAGAGTGAGTTACTGCCAGATGGCTCCCAGCTGGGGGACTTAAGGAGTCTGTGATCTGGTTTAATCAAATGCCTGGCACCTTCTCTCTCTGCAGTGTCCAGAAAGACAGCCCTCACTGCCAGTGACAGAAAGAATCAGGACTGATGAGACTGCGTTTTACAAACACAGTCTGGGCAGTGCACGTAATTCTTTTTGTTGGCCTCTTCTCAGTGGCATTACCTTGAATATGAGGAAATTAAGGGGGAAAAATTGCTATGAGCTTTGTAGGCCCTTTATCGCTTTAATCTCCTCTCCTTTCTGCCTTCTATTTTCGTCTCTTGTCATCCACCTTTGCAGAGACAATGACCAAGTTAAGCTAAGCAGCCTTTTAGATTTGTTTGCAATTGATTTGATTTCTGCTTTCAGAAATTGTTTGAAATTAGTTCTAAGTATGTTATTTTCACTAAGACTAAATTTTCAACGTAAATTCTGGAAATGCTAGAACAAGAATTCAACACATCTACTAGATTTAAGGAGGGAAAAATACCTGTCATGTCTATGGCATGGAAAACTAGACAACATGATTTCTGGGATTCCCTTTAGCAGGACATAAGGGAAAGGCAAGAAAGACTGCATTCTGGAGCACTTGCCCTTATGGAAACTTGAAATGGTGGTTGTTAAGGTTTGATGTTGCAAGAGGCTCTAAAGTAACTGGCTGAGCCTTCTGGATAGTTAGTGCAGAGCCTGCAAGAGCTGTTTGTGTTAAGTTGTATTGATTGTCTTGTGTATAATTTAATAATGATGAAGTCTGCTTTCCTTCCTTGCAGCTATAGACTGCATCTGTCCTTGTTGGAGTGTTCCCATGGCAATCGTGGGTTGGAATTGTATTAGTTTGATTTATTCAATAAATAAGCAGAAAAATAAAACAAGATAATTACCCAACAATGAATAGCTATCATATGAACACAGTGAAAACTACACCAAAGGCCACTGCCAACAGGCAACATTTCTAGTTTAAATGCAGTGCAGAGATTCCCAAGGTAATTTTTTTGGCCTTCATTGGCCCTTTCTCCATTAGGTGTCAGGCTCCATAGCTTACCCAAGTTTTACTGTGTACCAAATGTATCTCCTGGCTTCTCATGTCCATACCATTGTTATTCTTGCCTAAGCAGTGGCAGCAGCTTTTATGTGCTCTTACGACTTAGTCTGTATAGTAGACACATGTACTGGGAGGACAGTTCCCTCTTTCCTCCCCAGAGAAGTGCTACAAAAATCTGCACTAATAAAACAAACATCTATGCTTCAGCTGAGATTTGCTCTCCTAATAGTCCATTATATGAACACACAGGCAGGCTGCTAACAGGCCCCCAAATCACTCAGGAAGTCAGCACTGCTGTGGGATGTGGGGATCTGGCTGGATTCTTGATAACCTTGGGGCAGATGGAGACATGAAACAAGGCACCCTTTGCACGGGGCATTGCACTGAAGCTTCTGCTATGGAAGAACAAGGTAGGCAGGTTACTTAAGAGACCAGGAAGACTGGTGGCAGCTCATGCAGCTGATGCTTAAAATACAGAAGCATAGGTCACTTCTTTTACAATGTGGTTTGAGTCAACTTTCAAATCTCTGATCAGAAACGTGAGGAGCCTGGTCTCCTGCTACAGTGGCACAGCTTTTGGTGCAGTGCTGAATGGGAGAGGTGTAAATGCAGCAGTGCATTCAACACTGACAATAAAATTTGACTTGGACTTCCCCAAATACTTGCTCTAAGTTCTGGAAGCTGCTGACAGCTAACCACTGCCAAGCATTCTAACCACAGTAGAAAAATAGAAGACCTTCGCCATGACTTCTTGTACCTTTGGGACAGGGGTGTAGAGCAGGAATGGCTGTTTCTGAACAGTTAGTCCAGGGTTGTCTGCTGACTGCAAGATGTTAATGTTTCAGTCAAGAACCTGAAAGTACTAAATTTCATAAAAACTAACAGGACAACAAAAATATTTTTTCTGAATGTTCAATGCACTGCTGATCAGAATGTGTTATAAAAGATGCACCCAATGGTATTCAATCATCATACTAAGCTAGGCTTTCAATCAGAAGTAGACACTGTTATCCCTTTGAAGATCTCCTCTTTGTCCAGAGGATCTCACATAAGTGCAAAACTTCCTAAGAGCATCTGTTGACTGGCTGAAGACATGTCCCACTATGAAAGCTTCCAAACTGATGTTTGAAAACTGACTTGTATGCTCATTGAAAGGCAGCTGTAATATAAGCTAACATTTGAGGCTCTTGCAGGGAACTGTGGATCCTGTTTCAAACCTAATTTCCATGAGAATTACATCAGCATTCAAGTCTCTCACTGCTGTTGGTGGAAATGTTTTTGGAATTAGTGCTAAAATATCAGAGCCTTTGTGGAGATACTGTCTTTATGAGATGATTCCCATGAGTACAGCCTGTTCCCACAATTAGGCCTGTAGAAACTGGGAGACCTGAGATCTGTTTCTTGACTCTGCTCTTGGCCTGCTGTGCCTGTAACTCTTACAATCTCTCTGTAAAAAAGGGATAAAGCTTGGCTTCTTTTGTACAATGTTATGAGCACTTCAAAGTGCAATGTTTCAAAAGAACTAAGTTTTATTAGGAACCTCTGCTGTTCTCACCTCCTCCTGGCCTCTGTGATATGAAGTACTACAAGAGCTGTGGCCTTGGAAGGTGCCTAGGCAGTCTCAGGAGCCTCTCACAGCTGTTTCTGGGGCCAGCTTGCCTAGCGGGAGCATGGAGCAGTGGGCTGGTAATTGCATAATTTCACCCCAGGAAACTTTCCACCTAGGCCTAGGGTAATACCCCAGACAGATACTGCTCCAGAGTTATTACAGCCTGAATCAGAAGTTTGTGAGGGAAAAGACTGAGTAGTTTCACCTTGGTTTTCCCCAGAAGAGTAGCGAGAGAGTATGTCCTAAAATAAATGGGAAGAAAGCTCTTAGATGGTGCTTCTTAGCCCGAGGAAGTAATAAGTGCTCTTTCTGGGCATGCAGATTATCAAGATACCATTAACAAGATTTATTTGCTGCTCCTGTGAGCATGTAGTGTGTGTAGGTCTTCACAGGCATTTGCAAAGCACTTAAGGGAAAAGCTTGGTGGTCTGGAGATTGGAAAAAAGGACCCTGTCCCTCTGTTATTTCCATGGAGGCTTGAGGTCACTTGGAAATGACAAACAGAAGTTTGTAACTCTGGTTATAGCCAGAGTTACAGAGATCAGTGACCCCTGGTCTTCAACCTGTGCCTATTCTTTTAACTTCTGGAGACATATTAGGGAGAGAAGGCAGTGCCTGGGGGGCAGATGGAGAAGAGGTCCTGTTTGGTACAAGACTGCTTGCAAGATAAGGGCCTCCACTCTTCTCCTCTGCTCCAACCCTTGTGACAATTCCTCCTGTGTTCTACAGTGAGGTACAGAGGATTTTCTTCCTGCTCCTTTACTTGCCACGGGTTCTGTTTAATCCATGGCATCTCCTTTATTTAGTACTTCCTTTTGTTTTTTTCCCCCCACTTTGCTTTCCCTCTCCTTTTAGGCTGTGTGTGTCACCAGCTCTAGGACATCCTCTGCTTTTCCACCTGACCTGTAGCTTGGTACATATGCCACAGCATGACTCTGAGTAATGATTTTAGCTTTTTCCAGGCAAGCCCTGAAGCAAATTCACAGAGCAAGGTCTTTTGAAGTCCCAAGCCTGCAATGTGGTGCAGAGAAACTGCTCCCCTGCGCACCAGTGTTAAGAGTCACTCTAGTCGGGGAGCCAAGCTGGGTGGCTTTTCCCCTTAGGTGCAAGAGGCTTCTGGTCTGAAAGACAGTGCAAAGCCAAGGTTATACTTCTCAAGCCATTCCCTCTACGGCCTCAGCCTCTCCTACTGCCCAAAAAGATCCACTACACAAGCAGTTTCCTTGTGGGGGTATTCAGTTGGGATATATCTGACCATTAACCACTGTACTGTTCATGTTAACTGATAAACAATGGAAGGTTTTGACTGTAATATGCAGTTGAACTTTTTTTTTTAACTCCTAACCTTGCAACTCTATCCATGAATTTCAGTGGATAGCTTGTCATGTCCTAATTGGTCTTACAAATTTTGTACAGTACAAATGTTTTGGCAATGGAACTGTTTTGATCAAAAGTTGTATAAATCCCATTAGTCACAGCAGCTGAACCTGTATGAACCCTTTGATGGGGCTTGTACCATCTGAATTCCTACAGCACCCTCACAGCTTGTACCTCCTATGTACAGATATGCTGTTATTTGAGCTCTTCTGGCTCCATGTTCTGGTGGGCTAAGGCATGATGTGATCTGATGGTGGGCAGTGTGGCGAGACACAGTGTGTGGGCTGCAAGATCCAGGCTCAGCAGCCTTTCTTAACTACGGGTTGCCAGTTCCACATCTCCCTTTCTTTGTCCCCTGACATCACATCCATAGCATTTTGGCTCAATGTTTCTTGTCTGCTCTGATTGAGAAATAAAATAGGGCTCTGGAAAAAATAGTGGTGCTTCTTTACTGAATTGCAGTGATTTATGTACATGCCAACAGGAATGAGGAAATGCAAATTCTTCCTGCTTCCAGATTTGCATGCCAGCCACTTTGAGGGCACTATTTTATTTCTTGGATTGTTGAACTCATTTGGCCTTGTGCCTCGCAGCACCACATGAGGTACATCTTAATAGGCCTGAAAGGTATGGCATGCTGTGACTTGATTGTATTTACATTTATGTACATATCACCATGTTTACTTTAAAATGACTGAACTTCTGCAGTTGCAGCTCCAGGGTGGTAAAGTTTGCTGAAAGGACAGTTAGGTTCCTATAATCTAAATCTGGATGACCTTATTTAAAATCATGGCCACTGTTTGTCACTTCTTACTTTGCTGAGCTCATTCAGTGAAACTGTACTGGTCTTTTATGTGGTCTGTACTGGCTTCCTGCTTTCTTTTTTTTCTTACTAGCTCAGTGACTCTCTTTGGATTTCCAATGACAGAAGTGATAGCTATAATTTATTAATAATATGAAAAAATGTAATTCTGACAAAAATATTTAACTTTGAAGTATATTTTTTTTTCATTTAACTGAAACTCCTCAAGCTCATGGCTGACTGTCCCAGTTCCCTGTGTCTCTAACATCAGCACTCCATCTCAAAAGGACACCTTGACTAGCCAGAAAAGGAGTTCTAAGACACCACAGGTGTAATGAGATAAGTCAGATTCTGGCTCATTGTGTAGTGCTGGTCAGGCATTTTCTGTCAAAATGTTTTTATTTTCTCTATTTAGGAGTTAGTGATCTGACAATTGTTAGTGGAAATGTACCTATCAGTTTTGGCAGGCGAGTCTTCTCATGCAGGAGAATGAATCTCTGGAGCAAGGCAGACACCTGTCTGCAGAGCATCCCCCTTCCCTCTAGTGCAGCTGGCAGCCCTCCCTGGGTCCTTGGAGATTGTTTCCAGTGCTCTGACAGCCTGGAGACCTAAAACTTGGAGACTTAAACTTCTATCTCTAATGCTCAGATGGGGAGAACTCTAGAATGCTACTGCTAGTATGAGGTATGGCTAACTCAAACATGAGTTAATTCTGTTTTGTGTTTAACTGAATTATGAAATGTTTTTTGGGCCACAGAGGGGGCAGGTGACTGAAACTGTTATGGAACAGCTGCTTACACTGGTTCTGGTCAGTGAGATCCTACTTCTGTCTCTTCTTCACGCCAAGCCTGACTGCACATTCCTATCCTCTTCTTGGGCCCAGAGTCATGCTTGAAGGCATACCAGAGAGATAAGACCCACAGAGAATGAATCCCTAGGAAGTAGGGGTTTTAGGTCCTCAGAGTGGCTCTGAACAGGTTCAGATGTATGTAAGAGCTGGCTCAAGCGATGGAAGACTTTGGCTGGGAAGAGGTGGGTGAAAGGGATATGACTATCCTTTTGGACAGGAGGGGGCGATTACAATAGCTTAGCTAAAGCCTGTTTAGAGCCTTATCTGGGAGTTATATCAATGTTTTCATTCAGACTCAGGGCAATGTATACATGTACCACTGTTGCCAGTAACCTAGTGGTTAGCATGTGAGCTGGAAACATGTAACACAGGCTCCCATTGGTTGAAAACGTTTGTGTACCGGCAGCAAGCCCTAATCAAGAAGCAAAGGGCTAGTTCTGGATGGCTTGCAAACATAGAGATCTCTAGGTTTCATCCAGGTGTGGAATCAGAAGGTCCATTTTCAATGTGCCTACTGCTTTGCTCCCTTGTGTTCTGCAGCCCTCCTTGTCTCTCGTACTGCTAGTCCATTGCTCTGTCAAACTAAGCTAAAAAATTCTTGTAAGACCAGGAGACTTGCAGACATGACAAATGGCTTTGCAGACATACTTCCCCAAAGGTTTCAGTCCCAGGAGCAGGCGTGCAGCTCGACCTTGCCTGGAGCCAGTAGAGCACACTGAGAAGGACCCTGCCTAACACTTTATTTGCAGAATGTCCTATCCCCCACGTGCAGCATGTGCTCTCCCTCACCAGCTGCAAACTACTGTGCTAAGGACATCTGGTATGAGCTATGGTCTGTGCCTCCCAGCTCACGATGAATTCAGTGGGATTACTTGTATGCATAAGGCTGGCAGATGCTGCCATTATAAATATTTCCTTTTTTAAAGTTAGTTAGGAGAGATTTTTAATAAGTATAGTCTATATATGAAGCTGATAGCCTGCTTCCAGGTACAGGGTACAAGTGTCTGCTGAGCTGCTGTGGAAGGTAGCAGATATTTTGAGTTGCTCCTTGCTAATTATTGCTTCAGTAAACAACAGCTGTTCAAATGCAGTTCAGCTTCTTGCTTTGAAAAGATTACAGTGCCCAAACTATAGTCTGGTATTAGTGAAAAAAGAAAAAAAAAAAGTTATAATCATTTCACTCCCCTACTGCTACAGATTTTATGGGCCTTGTAGTGTGCTGTTATGTCAGGCATATTAATTGCTGGTGAGTTGATGTTAAGCAAATGAAACAGCTTTGTGCAGTGTTTGGACACTTGGTTATAGACAGTTTAACAGCAGTCTTCTGGAGAGTCTGTGCATTAGTCTTAGATTATTTTCAGCACTGGAGGAATAGCTCTTTCAAAGTAACTATAAAATGAACCATTGCTGCCATGCAATAGCAGTAATATGCTGTTAAGGTACATTGCAAAGCATGAGGTCAGAGGCAGTATGTTCTTCCAGCCACCCAAGAAGTGTAATAGCAACTAATTAGAGCAGATCCTTCAGAGGCTACTGCTACTGCAATGAGAGGAAAGAAAGGCAGAAAAGTGCAAGGGGGGGGGAGCCCACTGTTACTATCTGCCCTTTAGATGAAGGAGTTGTTGGTATTAATTTAGCAGAGGGTGAAGGCCTGACCCAGCACAGCACTGAGTGTCAGGGATGTGCTCTTGGCAGTGAAAAGAAAAATAGCCATGTTCTCTACTCCATGCAGTTCCTGCCCTTCTGCTTCCTTCCTGAGGAGCAGGATTTATAGGGGCATCTGTCTTGATTTATTGAGGAGCAAAAATTACAAATTAACTTTCCAGGCATGCGCACACACATACTTTGCTGCACAATGCCAGACCAATCCCTTCCCTGCCGTCCTTCTGGCTGGGTGGCTCTTGCCTGGCAGCCGCTGGCCAAGCTACTAGCCCAGCACTGGTGTGAAGCTGTGGCCACCAGTGACCGTGGGCCGAGAAACAGGCTGGGCTTTGTTTCAAGCAATTGTTCCCTACACTCGTACATTTCACCGGCTGCAGATGAAAGCCATCTGAAAACACTTTTCGTGCAGTTAACAACAAAGAACCCCCCCTCCATGTATTTTACCAAAGGCACATGTGGGCAGTCAGGCTGGCACCCTTTGATTGCCTTTGAGAAGGAACAAGGTGGTCTGAGCCTACTGCTCGTCATGGGGTGACCTGCCGAGGAGAGGGCTCTGCTTTGGGGCAGCTCGTCATCGGGGTGTGAGAAGGAGCAGGGGCTGGCCAACTTCCAGGCAGCACCACGAGCAGCACCCATTGCGGTGCTGGCCTTGTGGAGCCCCTGCCACCGCCTAGAGCCGCGGGAATGGCACATTCAGGGAGACCGGAGAGGGGCCACGAGGTGGCACCGGCCCGACAGGACGTGCCAGGCTGCCTGCCCCGCTCGGGGCAGCCGGGCTCCATGCTGCGGGCTGGCACGAGGTGCTGCTAGGGCCCACGGTCTCTTAAGGCAGTATGTATTGACTTATGTGTGTACGTACGTACGTATTTATTTATTTATATATTTATGCTGCGGGAACCCCTCTACACGGAGCCGAGCCGCAGCCCTGGCGCACCGCAGGCCCCACCGAGCCGATAAAATGGCGGCCAAGACCCCCCCGCCCCCGCAACGCGGTCACGAGCGCTGCCGCCCCTCCCCTGGCCGCCAGGGGGCGCGCGAGCCACGGCCGGCCGGCGGTGCCGTGCCCTGGTGTCAGGGACAGTCGGGGCCGAAGGAAGGAGCGAGGGGTGTCCCGGTGTCAGGGACAGCCGGGGCCGAAGCAAAGAGCGAGGGGAGCGGCCCCGGCCGCCTACCCCGGCCGCGCTGCCGCTGAAGGCTGAAGGGTGCAGTGGTTCTGGGAGGGGGTGTAGGTCCCGGGCGGACATCGTGCCGGCTGCCGTGCCTGGGCGGGGAGCGGCTCGCTTACAGCTGGGAGCGCACTTCAGTCCCTTCCCTGCGGTCTGAGCTGCGCTGTGAGGCGGGTCAGGAGCGGAGGGAGCAGTTTGCTGTTCCCGGGAAGGCAGGGTGGCAGCCCGGCTGCAGCTCCCGGTTCTGCACCGGGTAAGGACCAGGCGCTTCCCAGCGCACAGAGCTGGCGGAGCGTGAAACACCTGGGAAGTGCGCTCAGGTTTTACAATTTTAAAATTTTTGTTCGGTTGTTTTTTTATTTAACCTAAACACTTGCCTCTGGATGCCTTGAAAACATAAACATGCGGCTGTTTGGCTCTGGATATGCTATTAGAGAGTGAATAGGTTTGTTTTAGTTAATTTTAATAATCAGTTGTTATAGAAGGTAATAGAACAACATATCTCTGCTTAGGGAACCAAGAGATGTTTTTAAAATGCCTCAGCCTTGCACTCGCTATTTAAAGAACTGAAACTTTTAGGGTAATGTTTGTTGGCTTCGGTCTCTATCAACTTAATTTGGGTATTTCAGGGTTGTTAAAGGGGAGGTGATAAGGAGAAGACAAATCCAAACCCTTTGGCCTGGCATTTACCAGAGTTATAAAGGTTTTACTTTGATGTCTCCTGTGCACCTAAATGAATGGTGCCATAATCTAGTTTAAACTCGCATCACCTGCATCCATTACGTGTACTTCCAATAGCTCCTGTTTTGCCAAAAGCTTTTGGAAACGACTCCTATAGTCAGTTACCAGAATTGCATTCCCACCCACTTTCTCTTCCCTCCTTCCCTGTTTGGAATCACTTTGCTGCAAAGTGGGGTTTTTTTCCTTCTGTGAGGGCATTTAGACACTATTGTCCTGGCACCCTTTTGTGCCATTTTTTTTTAATCTTTCCAAGACTCAGATTTATGTGTGATATCTCCTTGTGCTCTCTCCAGGGTTTTCATGATGAATGCATCAGGACTGTATGCAAGAGTGGTATTGCTGGCACCATATGCAGAGATAACGTTGCCTTCCTATTTCCCTTGTTTAACAAGGCCAGTAATCTCATTAAGCTTCTCCACCCCTAAAAGCTCTTCACTGCCACCACTATTGTACTGGAATCTCACAATGACTTACTTATCCATTATGCACTCCTCATTCTTTCCAGTCAATGCTTTCTTGAAGACGGCTATGTACCTTTCATAGCAAGATTTGCATTTCTTATTCTGAGATATTTTACTTTTGGAGTTGCCTGTATTAAAATGCATTTTGTTTGAATGGGCTCACTTCAGCGAGTGATCCATATTGTTCTGTATGACTGCTCTGTCCTAGCCATTATTTGCCACTCCATTAATTTTTGCCATCTGCAGATATTGCCGCGACTGATTTTTTTTTTTTTTTTAAATATGTGCTTCCCTATCATTGCATAAGTTGGCGACTAATACATGGTTCTGGTATTATGGTCTTGTACACCCATGCCCTCCCCAGCTCATGTTTCCATAGTGGTTCTTATCTGCAAACACTGGATGAACTTTTTAATACATTTTTCATACTTTTTTTACAGCTTTTCAAACATCCCTATAGTTACTCTCAGATCTGCATTACTAACTGATTCCTCTATTTTCTTTCTTTATGGTGTTTTATTTATTATTGCTGTAACTTTAATTGGTTCATTAGATAGCCATTCCTGTAATTTCAGTTTTAAAATGATTCCTGGGCTTGAAATTTGGAAATATTTTATTGCATTAGGATAACAATTTTCCCTTGTGCCTCTGTAATGCATGGCACTCACCCTGCTCTCTCAGACAGTTTAAGCGTGATTGAGTAACTAGAACCAGTTGAAACATGTTGTCACCTCAAAAGGCTTTATTAAGACAGCTTTGTGGGAACCATTAACTCTAAGCTGCATAATTATGTTACTATAGCATTGACTTATTTAATAGTAGGGAAACAATTGTATGGATGTCTAGAAATTTATATTCCTCAATGATGGAATTTTAACTTAGTAAATGAAAAGGTTTACTCAATTTACCTACAAAGTTATAGTAATTAACGGCAAGAGAATCTACCTGCAATAAAGCAGGTTCTGTGAAAACATGTCACTTTAATGAGCTGCCATCATATTACACTTATTCTTCACCTTCTAAATTGCATATAAGGCTCTCATATACTTAAAGAAAGGGATGTTTAGCTTGCTTTGTTTAGAAGTGGGGACCCATATTTAGCATATTTATTTTTGCTTAGTGATGCATTTTATGTCATGCTTGCACTACTCAGAATTGCATACATTTGGCATTTGTGATGCTAGAAATCAGGCCAATAATTTTTTTAAAAAGACATTGTTGGGGGTTGAATTTTCTCTTTTTCTTTCTGTGGAATTTTTCCCATTGTTATGCTAAGTATTTGGGTCTACACCCGTAAGCTCAGTTAACAGTTTTCTCTCGAAGGGGGGAGGAGAGGGGCAACACCGGAAAAGAAGAGCTGAGGT
>VZTT01068714.1:5557-16840 GCA_013400855.1 Buphagus erythrorhynchus
ACTCACAGGAGTTATGATTGAAACAAATAGTAAAGCAGTTGTTTTTTCAGCACATAGTCTTTCCAAGCTATCCAGGAACAAATAGCACTTACTTCCATATGCTCTGCATTTTAGAGTAAGAAAGTGGATATCAGATTCAAAAGGTGTTACTCCATTCTTCTACTGACTGACCAGAAGGAAGTTTATTGGAAAACTTTGATACAGAGAAAATAGCGGCAATTAAATTTAGCAGCTGTTTATTTGGACAAGCAGAGGCCTTGTTCTACTCTCAAGAAATGTCCTAAGAAACAATTGCAGACCAGCTATAGTCTTATCTCAGTAAACTCTACTGTTGGGGAGCCAGGCAAAGCATGTGCTATACCCTGACCAGCAGCAGTAGACCTCAATGCAAGAATTTCTACATTGCCCTAGGATCTAACACTGTCACCTAGCTTTCTCCCTCATGCATTGAAACTTCCCTAAAGCAGTCTGCAGGACTCTTTTTTTCCTCTTTCTTTTCTCTTTTTTAGTTTTTAATTGGACATGTAGGGTAAAATAATCTCTATTCATGTGGAATGATTTTGCATTTTATCTGTTTTTAATATTTCATTCTCTACATCAAACTTTCAGTTAAAAATAAACATATATAACCTTTTAAACGTTTACTTTTTACTTTTTTTTTTCATGATATGTTGAGGAGCTTCTGCCAAAATTATGGCATTAGTTAGTGTTTCAGATTTAATGTGACCTAAAACTGACAGAGGTAGAAGGAGGGGGAAAAAAAAGTAAAATGGGAAGGGATTCCACTGATTTCAGCTGCAGACCTATGTTCTACTAATAGCAACTCTGGTTTTGAAAATGTCTTAAAAAATATAACTGATATAGGAGATCTCAAACTATAACCATAACTGATGTTTCCAGACTTCTTCATTTGTTGAATCAACAGCACATTAATAGACACAGCTCAGCCTAGCAATACCATGGGTAGAATTATTGCTGACCAAAAAATTTTAAAACATTTTTTGTCATTGGGTGAATTAGTAGTAATGAAAACAAAATGCCTGTAATCATGAAAGTATCATTTCAAAGGCACCTTTAGCCATTCTGCTCAGTCTGTCAACAATTCAACTGGTGCTTTATCTATCAAAGACTTGAAAAGTTCTAGAGTCAAGATACCACTACCTGTTCCACTGCAGCACTAGTCTGCTATGTAAATGTTTTCTCCTGATGTCCAACATGAACCCCCCAAGATGCAACCTAAGAGTATTGTCTCTTGATTATCATTTGCCACTGAAGAGGAGAGTTCATGTCCACTACCTTTGTCACAGTTCCAAATAGCTATAGGCCACATTTGTAGGCTCCTCTTCAGTACTGGATTATTCTACTGCAGGTACAGACCTTTGCCTTTCTTTCGTGCTTTCTGTCTTCCAAGCCTCAAGTTTCCCAAGATCTTTCTTGATTGAAGTTTTAGAGTTTAATATTTAGTATGTCAGTCATTTCACCCCATTTGCTGTCATCAACAGATCTGATAAAAGTGCAGTCTGTGTCATGACACAGGCCAGTGATAAAGATATTCAATTACCTGGGCTTCAGTACTGACCCCAAGAGCACTCGGCTTCTTACCAGAAACCAAATAGATGTTCAACCAATAACTGTTACATTTTATATGTAAAATTCCAGCCAATGTTCAGTCCACTTAATTATCCTTATTTCCAGCACATACTTCATGAGCTTCCAAGTGAAAATACTGTGGCAGATGGTGTAAGAAATTCAACTAAAATTAAGGTATATTGTATGCACCACTCTTTCTGCTTCCTCTTCTTCGTTTCAATGTAGAAAGTAATTACGTCAAGCATGATTTAGCCTTCATAAGTCCATGCTGGCTATTTCTTACTATCTGTTTGCCCAGACAGCCAAAATTTAGACAGATATTAGCAGGATGCAAAACTACTTCATGCAGAAACTTACTAAAACTTGGACCAATTTGCCACTCATTACCAAAGAATGGACAAATCCAGACAGGTTCTAAACACTGAGAAGAGATAATTAAACCATGAAATGTGTAATGGACTTGTGGGATGTGACTATTAATACAGGATTGTTAAAATGTATATCACCTGAGAGAATACTTTAATGCTAATTAAGTTTTATGGCACACCATAATTCTAATGACTCATAGCTCAGTTACAAGAAAGAAGAGCATTTGCTAACACAGGCACTTACTCATGCTAACTCCATCAGTCAGCTTAGAATCAGAACCATTTACTCCTAGCATTAATTATAAGCTCAAATTATTCTTTTCAATCTAAAACTCTCTTTTGAAACCTAGTTTCACACATACAGATATATGGAAGGAAATTTTTTCAAATGCCTTAGCTGCCAGTCCCAGATCAAGTTGTGTGATATGAGTGCATTCATATTCTTCTCCATGAAAATCTATTTTCAGCTTAAACTAGATGGTCTACCTGGTAAGGCTACCATTTCTCCTACAGCAGTGAAGTTTATGAGCAACAATTAGAAAGCAGGTGTTCAAGTACAGCTGCCTGATTATGAAGACAAAACTTGCTCACTTATGCAGCTCCATAGACCATTCCAGAAACTTTACTCTGATTTCACAGTGAAGCATTTCACCTGATTGCACCTGAAGCATCTTCATTTCCTTGCAGTGCTCCACAAGTGAGACTGCATATGGCCAGGTTTATATCAGAGAACAAGGCAATCTCCCTCATAACTGCAGTTACGAGTTATTTTACCAATAACTTAGCTATTATTCTGGTTATGTGCACACTTCTCTACACATCACTGGTATAACTCTCCGGCACCTCAAATAGGAGTTAATGTCCTAAGTCATAGGATTGGGCAAAATTTGGGGTGATCGCTTTGAAATAAGAGTGACAGCTTTCAGAACAGAGAGATGAAGTGAAAAATAATAGAACAAAGGACTGCAGTGCAGGAAAACTACATTAATACAAAACTGATACCTTTTCTACAGGAAAATAAAACTTGAAATAAAAGATATATTTTTCTCATTACAGAGTAACAAGAGATTCACCACACTGTGAGTAAATGTGGAAGAGAACAATCATACATTAAACCTTTAGCGGAGTTAAAATCTCTAAATCTTCCGGGATAAGCAATATGAGTTCAAGTGACTATGTGGCAAGGCCAACCAGGTCAAAACACATATAACAGTAGAAACAGCAGCAGAACAGCAGCACGCTGAGTATCAGAAGGAGATTTTGTAACACTTAGACAGTGAAGACCTTATGCAAGATCCTCAGAATTTTTTTGCTGATATTTTTCCTGAATAATTCTAAGAATTACAACATTTTTTTCTTGGTTAGCAAAGGAGAGAAATCCTAAGAATATTTTTGACCAAAGAAATTCCTAGTACTAAAAGAAAACTTTGCAAAGTTTAGAGAAGCAGAAAAATATTGTATTTCAGAAGATTTTGTACATTTTACCTTCTAAAATGTATGAAAATATATCACTGCGTAATTTTTCACTTCCAAGTTTATACTCATTTAAGAGTATGTCAAAATATGATAGTTTGGGGTGGAGTTTCTCTAAGAAATCAAGAAGTTAGTTCATATTTCTAATAGCTACCTCTAAGTATTTAAACATATAGTTTCACTGAACAAATCTTTGGCATTCCAGTCACAGTGATGCTACACAATGTTCCTGTGAACAAACTGGAAAGAAAAGAAAAAAAGAGGCGTAAGAGGAGCAGAGGGATGAAGAATGACAATTAAAACAAGTATGATGTGATAAAAAAGGTGTGAGTGAAAAAAAATGGTCCAGAGTTGGAAAAGACCTTTCAAATATTTGCTCTTTCTGAAGACAAGGAAGTAAATAAAAGTCTAAGAAAAAGAATACAAAGGGAATAGGAAAGTTTTATTGTTTGTTGGTAGAAAGAAGTCTCTGGTAAAGAGCTGTATGATGCAGCTCCTTCTGGAGAAGAGAAATGAAATTATGTACATTCTACTATGTAGATCACTGAAGTAATGATCAAGAATAATGATCAAGCTCAAGAATAAAACACCTTTTATCAATTGCTAGTCTGACAAGTGTTAGATATTTAAATTTACATTTGTTACCTTTAGCAGAGACTCCAAATTACACTGGAAAATCAGAAAGATAACAGAAATTACCATTAAAAATTCAGTTGTGATGAAAAAAATGTTTACAAATTTAAACAATAATAATACAATCAGTTGCTTTACTGATTCTAGCACATATATTTAATGTAATTGTCACCATTTACAAGACTCATAAGCAATAGTCTGCTAAGTTTTCTAGCAATCAAATATAAAAATGACACGATTCAAATAAGTTAGTCTAATTCAACTTTTCAAATGCAGAAAGAAATGGATAGCTAGTCTGAACCAGACTCAAATTTAAAGTGTGCTTTTGGGCATTTTTTTCCACCAGATGACTGCAGCAAGATCCCCCTCCACATCTCAATCTCTTCTCTCCTCAAAACCCTCTCCAAAAAAAAAAGAAAAACCCCCCAAAAGGAGGAAAAATACTACATTTCTTAAAGATATTGCTCTATACTTTTTAATGGGATAAGTGCATTCCATTTTAAGAAACTTTGGAAAAAGGGACTTGCTATGAGTTTTCTGGAAAAGAAATGAGTGTTATTTCCTGGATGCCCATTCCTTCCACCACCTTTGTTCTACCCGAAATTTACACATGACCATGACACATAAGAAGGTACATCCTTGTATCACCAACCTTTAAATTACATTTTAACAAATTCCTACATTAATCATAGAAGGATTCAAAGAATGGCTTGAGTTGGAAAGAGCCTTAAGTATTGTCTAGTTCCAAATCCTCTGCTGTGGGGTTGGAACTCAAGTACATTTGTCAGGAGAAATTCCTTTACCTGACAGTTCAGAAGAACTATTTCCATACCATAAATACTTTGAACCAACTGGAAGGTGCACCTGCACAGGCCTGTGGCTTCCATCTCAGAAACGTGTTCTCTAACCATACTAACCTTTTTTGTACTTCATTGCCATACAAAGGTCTTGTGCATTCATTCAGAGAAATTACTTTCCAACCACAGGTTAAGGATTTCCTAGGCTTTTCAATTCATGACATAGAATCTGGATGGTTTAATCCTCTATTCTTATACTAGGCCATCATGAAAAAAATTACTGCTTAAGCTACCAAAATCTGCATGACTACTCTTATTTAGAGTCTACAGTCATCAGGTAGACCAGCAAAGACATTTTTACTACTCAATAATTAGAACTCTTTTAATTGTACATGTAGGTTCTTTATTATCATTTTTACTTTTCTTCATTTCAAGAAGATATTTTTTCCCAGTAACTAAAAAAACCAATTCTTAAAGCACATAGAACAGGAACTTTTGAAAATGGTTTTGTTTTTAACACTGAAGTGTCTAATTTTAAACATAACATTTTCATTAATGACACTTTAAAGATGGCTTTCCCTTTAACCAACGTTTGACACTGACACAGTACCATACATATCCTTCAAAGAGAAAAATCTACAGGCAAAGAGTATGAATGCCTCGATTCTTGCATAATCTTCCATACTGCTTACTACTGATAAGTTTCCAGCTGAAGTACTGTATTCAGCTCTGTGCATTATATGAAAAAAATGGGCATGTAAGAAAAAATTCAGAATTTTTAAACTATCAGAAAAAGCCAAAAATTACTTCATTTTCTTCTTTACTCAAGAAGACAAAGGACAGTCATGATTACATGCTAGTTCTTCAGGATATTGCATAAAATTATATATATATGTCTATACATATATATACTAACAACTATGAAGTATATGATACACTGAAAGATATTCCTGAGTATCAGATAGTAATGTCTCCAAATGCTACAGCTTTTGAACATAATAGATAATTCTGCCATGATTGTTGATGTAGATGACATGTCTTTAATATCCTACTGGGTAGAGGTATTAAGCTGCCTGAAAGAACAAGAAACTCTTTTATGCGGTTTTCACTTTCATAGACTCAATTGATCTCTCAGTTCCTCTCAGAGGTTACTTTGTGACTCCAAAACCATCTAAATATAAAAATAAGTAAGTTTTAAAAGAAAAAAAAAATAAAACCCTACACAATCATTTTATCTGGATTAAAAAAGCTCAGTTCTCCTAAGGTGACCAATTTAAAGTGTTAGGGCATAGTAGAAAGACTATCATCAAAATCATCAAATGATCCCTCATTTTTGAAAAAACAGATAAGTAACACTCTAAGCACTCCTATCTCAATTTCCTGTGATTCCAGGTGAGCAAATCAAACAATCACCATCAAAAACTAATCAAACACCACCATAGGATTTAATATTACACCTATAGTTCAATTCATTTATCTTATTACAAATTGATGACCTTCCACACTTGGTAATGTGCACCATAAGAGCTAAAACTTTACTTTTTATACTGTTCAGTTCCATTCCTTTTATTATTCCAGTACTTCATAAAATCTACTTCCTTTTCTATGAAATCCTAGTTTATTAATATAGCCTCCTTTTCTTCCCAGAGAGTAAATGATTCCCAAAAGTTTCAGAGCTACCTGTGGGATCCTTTGATTTTATAACACTCATGCCTCAATGTTGAAAGACAACCCTAAAATTTAATTGTACATAGATTATCATATTTTACTGCAATGTATTGATTTCGTGTATGCTACATGGTTTTTCAGTGTTCTATATTAAAAAAAATAAATAAAAGGAAATATTATTGGATGGATACATCTCCTTTAAAGAGCTTCACAATGTACTTATGATCAGTTGAGGGAACTCTAGTTGTTGTGCTCATAACAGTGGATAAATCCTTTTAAGGGAGCAGCAAGTAACACAGAACCTACCAGCAGTTGGGAAGATAGCAAAAGGAAAAATTTAAATTTGAAGAATTGGTTTTCAAATATATTTACTACATTCTACATACACTGCACCAAAAAATAAATATATATATACAATTAAAACATTTTAGAAAATAATTTTGGCAGCTCAAGTTCATAGTAAGCAAAAATCTGTTATATCTTAAGATTAGTTGCAAAATGGCATAGAAGTAGCTTATTGATTGCAAAAAAAAATAAAAAGGTGATTTCACTGATGGAGCAGATAATTCCATTTATTCTCACTCTAAATTTTTGATCCATTCTACAGTCATCTTAATAAGACAATGTATGCCTACTCATTTTTTAATACTTGATTATTTCAAATGACCTATCACCGTTTTGAAAGAAATAACGCTCAAAGTAATTTTAACTTGTATATATTATTAGAAAACATTTCTAAATAAAAAGCCTTACGGTTCACCACAGAAAATACAGGAATTGGTAATTACTAGCTTTTCTATATTTCTATCAGACACATAACAACCATGAAATCCAGTATCATAATAATATTAAAAGAGTGACTCTTTATTCCCTATCTGGTTTGTTGTTTTCCACACACAGTGAAGGAGGAATATTTATTGTATTCACTTCCTGTCCATTTTGTTCTGATAGAAGGAGAAATGTTGAGGCAGGAAAGTTGACTATCATAACAAATATTTCAGTATGATGAAACATTTTTATATTTATACAACATGCAACATTTACTTGCCAAACATTTTTTAATTTTAAATCTATGGCTGGATCACTAGATTGATTGGAATAATATTTTTTCATGTCTTTCTGAACAATTTCCTTGTTAAAGTAAAGTTCAGATAAGTCTTAGTCTGAAGAGACCAATATTATCTCTTATTTTGCTATTCACCCATTTACAATTTTAGTGATTTTACTTTACTTTAAAGAAGTCATAAGTTGGAAAACAGACTAAATAAAGCAACTGTCTTACAACCTCCACATTCCACCAAAAAAGCTGCAAAACTTGATTTCAAAGCATCTCTGTCTCCATCCCTTCCTTTATCGGTAGAGTAGTAAAGCTGCCATCCATTCACTTATTTCCATTAAATCTATTAATTCACGCTTCTACTAGATGGTATTATGGTATTTACGACTCAAA
Source organism: Buphagus erythrorhynchus (assembly GCA_013400855.1). Taxonomy (NCBI): domain Eukaryota; kingdom Metazoa; phylum Chordata; class Aves; order Passeriformes; family Sturnidae; genus Buphagus; species Buphagus erythrorhynchus. The sequence goes on from VZTT01068714.1 coordinate 13,537, forward strand.
CAAATGGTATTTACATCATTTCATTGATTTCCATTAGCTTTAGGAAAGTAAAATTATGTCAACATTTACATGTTCAATATTTTTATTTTTAAAACGAAATCAACCATTTCAGCCAAGGCTTCTTACCTCCACAAAAAAAAAAAAAAAAAACAAAAAACCTGAAGGAAATTGCACCTCTTCAAACAACAGATTAATAATAAAACTGAAGGGGATATTTCAAAGCCTTCTTCAATGCAACAGGTGGTGGCTTGGCCTGCTGAGAGAAGGAAGAATAGTTTCTATAGTTTATCCTGACTTCAGCAAGGCATGCAGCAGTCTCTCTTATAAAGTGCTCACTGAAAATACTATGAAATTAGATTAGTGAATGGTGAGATGGCTTGGAAACTGGCTGAACTGCCAGGCCCAGAAGGTGATGATCAGTGGCACAAGTTCCAGCTGGAGGCCAGTCACTAGCTGTGTGCTTCAGGAGTCCTTAACGGGGCCAGCACGGCTTGGCCTCCTCACCAGTGACCCACGCGACACAAAGAGAGCTCACCCACAGCACCCCTGCAGGTGACACAGAACTGGGAGAAGTTGCCAACCCGTCAAATGGTTTTGTAGCTACTCAGGGGACCTCAAAAGGTTAGAGAAAAGAATCCCTTGAAGTTCAATGGAGGGAAACAATGCACTGCTCCTACAGGCTCCCAGTGCTACTGAAACCTTGGCACCTGTACCTACTACAATGGCAAATGAGCTGCTTGACAGCTGCTACTTCATTCTCAAAGACCTTGGAAAACAGCTCTCCAAGGAGTAACTTGCCACTCAAGACCCAGCATTCATAGGGACTCATTACAACATGGGATAGAGCAAGTTTACAACAGAATATTGTCAAAACCAATCTGCTTTATTGTAAAATAAGTGATTACCTGTCATCTCAGAATACATGCCATCGAGTCATGTAATCAGCTTTTCTAATTCATGGCACTGTATTGTGAGTGCTTAACTTCTAAGTAGTGCATCACATTTCATAATGGTAGATTAGACTTCCAAGACATTTTGATCTTGGAATAAAGCTCACTCCTCTTCATTCATAAAACTCTGTTAACAGAACACACACACTTTCACAGATATTCCTATTTAAAGTCTGCATAGAGTGTATTCCACTTCAAACACCTAAGGTAAATTTATGTTATTTTGATTTCTGCCATCTTCCCTCAGCAGGTAGTAAAATTTAAATTATCAAAAATATAAAAATAAATGTTATCTAAATGCTATATGGTTTTCACTTAATAGATAAAATTAAATTTCAAATATTTAAGATGTTAAGAAAAGCATCTAGGCCTGTAATATTTTAAAGGATAAGCATCAACTGTTATTTATTGTCTAATTTTAAATTCAATAGAAATGTGTAGTCAAAAATTTACACATAATTGAAGAGGGATTGCTTCAATGTAGTAGTAAAGAGCATTCAAGAAGATACTATATTTTTCCTAAAGAAGGTTAGAAACATGCATACAGAAATATTTGGACGTACTAACAATGTTTAATTATATTCACATTGCAGTGTAGCTGAGTCTTTTATCACCTCTCACTTGGATGCCCTCTCACTTGAGGGCATCATACTTATTTCATTAGCATCAAAACACAGAAAAGCTGTCATGGAAACTCAAACCTACAAATGAGTGACTAGTAAGTGATCTTCAGTATATTTTATTTGGGTGTTCAAATTTATTATTATTTGAGTCTGACACAAGCAATATGGTTTATTATTACTACTTTATGTAAAACACAGAGTTGTATTTATTAACATATCTTATATGTACTAGTATGTTCATATCCATATATGCACAAAGAATCTTAAGCAACAAATTTTCTCTGGTTTTCTAGAAAACCAACTGGACTGTACAATCATATTTCAGAAAAATATACTATTCAGTACCCTAGTGCTGAGGGGATGAGATTCTACATTTTCTCACTCTCAGATAGTTTCAAAACCATATAAAATAATAATATAAAAACTCTTTGCAGAGGAAAATTATAAATCAATGTATGTCATTGCAAAAAATATTGGCTAGAATTAAATGAGGCTCAAAAGTAGTACTCCTTTTCCTGGCACTTCAATATGCAAATTTGGGGTTGAAATCAATTTCAATTTTTTTTACTTGGTGTTTTGGTAAATTCTAATGAAGAAATTTTCTTCCACCACTTTCATTTAATCCAGTTTCATTTTAAAAGAAAATTTCTAGGTACAGTTTTACTCTTGTCCACATCAAAAAAAAAAACCCAAAAAAAAAAACCACTAAACTAAACAAAAGAAAAAAAATACCCTACATTGGCTTCCTGGACTTTATATTGTGAAACAAGAAATGCAGCAATCAAGTTTAATGTAAAGAGAATTACTGGAGTCACAAATATAATGTGCAAAATCTCATAACTTTTAATGGATATCATAAAGCCTTGTATGTACTCACCTTCTGCCTCACCACATATGCTTAGAAATAGTTAAGTCTATCATGGCGTCCTAACTGTAAAACAGTGACATAAAAGTAATCCACTATTACACTAGTCCCAAATAAGTCAATTTATAACTGCCATTACTTCCAGTAATTGTCCTGGACTTGCTTATTTTATGAGTCTATAAAGCACGTCAACTCCAGCTCTAAATGAAAATAAAAATTTTAAGTACTATAAATCAACTTTTGTTGCTTGAATGAGGTGAAAGAAGCCCAGAAAAGCAAACCTTTGAGAAAAGTATCTTCAGGGGAATATAGATCAGATTGGTCATCAGGCTTCCTCACTTCCTCTCTAATAACATATCCCATCTGATAAATAGACTTGCTTTTTATCCCACTGTCATCATTTTGATTTGCCAATTTAAATATACTCATTTTCTGTTTTGAGACAGAACCAGGAGCAAAGGCAAGGCAGGCCTAAAACTTAAAAGGGTATAAAAAGAAAATTATTAACTACACAAAGAAAATAAAAAACAAATTCAGAATAAGATTTTTAGACCACTGCCTCCTCCCCTCTCCCAAGCTTCATAACAACAAAACAAACATACAAAAACTACTTCAGTCAGTTCCCAACTTAAATAGTCCTTTTCAGTTCACTTCAGAGAGAGAAATTTCCTCTTTTAAGGCCACAGAGGCTTCTCCACAAGGAGGGAAAAAAAACCAGTTCTCTCGTGGCTTCACTTTCACAATTTGCATCCGCCCGGGAAAAAACTTGCAAGTCGTGAAGCTCCTCCTGTCTTCACAGCTTTCCCAAAGCTGCGCTTATGGGCCATGTTAAACTCATGGGATATTACTTTTAAGAATAAACTGTT
>VZTT01068718.1:27114-38460 GCA_013400855.1 Buphagus erythrorhynchus
TAAGGACAATTACACTTGCTCAGTCATTTCAAGAGTTTGATAAGAGAAGCTTCCAATCAAAGTAGACAGAAAAAATTAATTCTTTCAGGAATAAGCTGCAATATTAACTGCTCACTATCCTAATCATGTTACCTAGCATTTGATTTGCATTGTAACTTCTCACAGCATACCTATCCCTCTGCCAGCAGAATGAAGAAATACCTAATAGCAGCATGGGGAATGGGGATGAGAAAGAGGAAACAAAGAAAAAGCTTTGTTTCTGACATCAGATAGTGATGCAGAGACAGCTTCACGCCAAAAGCACTGACAGCTTGACTTCTTTTCAGATAATGTTTAAGTTATTCTGGGAATTATGTAAGGGAAATTTGACTGAAGAGTAGAGGAGCACTTTGAATATACAATATCTTAACTCCAGCAGAAAGAATAGGGAGAAAAGTTGTAACTGATAAGCAGATACCAAAGCTGGAAGGTAACAAATATTTGACAAACTGATGATCAAAACAGAGGTAAATAATAAAAAAATGGGCAGGTAAAGAGCTGACTAGAAAAGGGGATGAATATAGTTCACAATGAGTTTGTCCTACAACACAAAGGAACTAAAGAGGAACAGTAAAAATTCAATTCAGGATAATATTGTCTTTCCTGACATGTTGCCCTACCCTCCATGAAAATGAACACTAGTAACACTTTGGAACCTCACATACTTGCATTTCCAAACAGGAAAAAACAAATTCTTTTCAAATGTTCAGTTTCCTTTAGGTTTATTGTGTACTCTGTGTACTCTCCAACCTCCCTTGATGCTATGGCTTCTGTTGAGAAATGCCAGGTTACTGCATTACAAATATTACCCAAGTTCTACTGGAGAATCTGTACCAATTCATTAAATTAGCTGATGTAAATTTTGACTGTTTGTGAGTCTGAACCTTAATGTAGGAAAACCTCAGAGAAGACAAGATTTGACAAGTATCTATGCGAGCACTAGAATTAGCAAAGCTTTTACCCTATGGATTTTTGGGTTTTGGCTGACATTGCAGTCTAGGAAAGTGTGAACTTCTGTGTAAGCTTTTCCTATGCCTGAAGCATTTCTAAGGTTTTTTTTCTTTATAACTGAAAAACAATTCTATAAAAGTTTCAGAAATTTATCTACCTGGCAATTAGAAGGACCACAGCCCTGGATTTCAAGAGAGCAGACTTTATTAACCTCAGAGATCTCCTTGGAAGAATCCTATGGGATATGGCTCTAAAGAGAAAAAGGGGTCAAGAGGAAATGGGTATTTAAGTATCCCTTCATCAAGATAAATAAAAGTCCATTTTTCCAACAGAAGTTATGAGATTCATGCTTAGTAGGAGCAGAGAATGCAAATCACTCTCAGATCAGTTTATGAAGGAAGGTATCACAGACTGTACATTACCACAATCACGTCCTGTGACAAATTCAAAACAGATCAAGCTTAACTTATAAATATTACCAACTGCATTTCATAACTCATTTGCAGATTACATGTTTTCCATAGTAATACCTTATCCCCATTTCACAGAGTAGTAGTAGCATATCAAAGTACTAATCATGCATGCAGATCACTTCTACTGATGCTCATCTAGGATCCTTGAAAGAGGCATAACAAAATATAAGCCAACAATCCTTTTCATCATATACAACAACTTTATACATGATCATATTGATTTAAACCAGACTTAGAGATGTTTACTGAGGTAAGGCAATTTTAAAAGGATGCAAGAATTTCTGTCTTTAATTCAACATCACACTTCAGTCGAACATGGACATACTGAATGGAACCAAGGCCTCAAAACCAAGTGCAAAGCAGGGACTTCCTGAAAGGTTTTAAGTTTCTAGGATCGAATTATCTTGCCTAAGAAGAAAAAGCTTACTGGAAGAATTCAGTAATATAGTTACAGAAACAGAAATTCAGCCAGTCCTTTTAACAACACAGGGAAAAATCAGTTCCTCCAAAGAAAAGAAATGGCACTCCCAAGCTTATTTTATCAAAATAACTGAATATAAAGCTTTTGTAAGTATAACTAATAGATGAAGTGGAAGAACAGGGGGCTAGAAATTGTAGTTGTGCAAATTCCCAATGAACAAACAGAAAAAAACTTCTCGATATAGGTCAGGTCTGCTCAATCCAATGAGAGATACATATTGTAGAGTCAGGAGCACATGATATAAATCAGTTGGGTTAATTTAGGAAAGCTAGGAAGTGCATGAGTAGTGATGGAAACTATAAATAATAAGACCATGAGAGAGAAAAGCTGAAGAAGAACCCGGGATGATGAAGACACAAAAATTATTTGTTCAGAGATTTTTTGTGCAGTTGGACAAAAAGGTAGTTATCTCTTCACTTAAAATGATAACTCCTAGTACCAAGGCTATGTCAAAGACTTAACTGTATGTGTGTAAAGGAGAGTCCTTACTCTTGTGTTCATGCTGAACACACATTGCTCCTTCACAGTCTTCCTCCTCAGATTGCATCTACACTGCTCACAGCAGCTCAACACAGAGATGCCAGAGTTTATTCCACAGAAATGAGTGCAGACACACCATAACAACACTCCCCATATGTCAGCTGATCTGCTGAGACAGATCAACTAGGTTCAGACTGCTGTCAGAGCAACGTAGCTCTGCAACTTCCAGGTCCCAAGCTAGTATCTTGAGATAGTGCTGAATTGTACCATATGGAAATATAAACCCCGAGCTTAGTTCTCTGTGTAAACATTGCATTACACAGCATAGACACACACTTGAAGCCAACAGCATGGGCAGAACTATGCTTTAAGGTTCACAGAGAAGGGATGAAGAAAATGCATTCCTCAGTTTAGGCACTTTCACCTCCCAGGTCAGACTAAGAGCCAATATTTGGCTGAAAGCAGATGTGGGCTTCATAGAGACTCTTCTCTTAAAACCTCTTTGCAGAAAGTCAGAGTATAAGGAATTGAGATAAAACAAGATTTTCATCTACTTTCTCTACCTCTCTCCCTTTCAGCATCTCTGCTGCTGAAGAATAGATCAGCAATATCATAAAACATATTAATTAATGGAACTAAGGCTTCATAGACATTCTACTGGATCATTGCCTATGCATATGTAGTGTGCATCTTTCAAGACATGTCACAAGTGAGAGAAGAGATAGACCAAGTTTATTTAATATAAGAAACATGGAGCATTCAGAATCCCAAGCCAGGTCAAACAATCTAGAACTAGCTTTGTTCCAGGGAACTTCCCCACAATTTGTAATATTAACTCTTCAAGACTATATTGGAACCTAAAAAAGTCTTAATTAAAAAAATCCATTGCAGTTGGTTTGAATAGGAATGCTGTCATAGGGATGGGAAACTTGCCAGAAGACTGCAAAACAAATAGTAATAATAATTACCAGTTGAATTTTGGATAATTGCTTAGCAGAATGCAAAAGTGATCACTGCTTATTTAAATGTTTTGCTCAACTGGGACAAAAAGTAAAGAACATATTAAATTAATTTGCCAATGACACAACCAGCAAAGAAGTGTCAAAAGACACAAAATAGCCAGAAAACATTAGAAAACAAACAGAAAAGTTTATTGGTCTTCAAAAGAAGAAAAATCTAGAGAGATATACATCTGGAATATGAAATTGAAAAAAACCATTTGAATATTAAGAAGAGATGGTATATGTTCAGAGACAGTTGAAAAGGAAATATGATACTGGGGTGAAAAATAAACCCCAAACCAGATTAGACAAGGAGTATTTTCACTGTACTACATTTAATTTCACAAACTGCCTTGACAGAGTGGCATGAACTGAATTCAGGGAGAGACCAGCTGAAGACCCACTTCTACAAATGATTACTGCAATGCATTTTAGATCTATGTAATGCAGATGTTTTAACTTACAATGGCTTGATATAGATATATATAGATATATCTCACCATCTCTAAAATGTAATCCTCCACTTATTTCTCCCCAGCTTCAGAAATCCTTTGTCCTGATACTCCAGAGTCATGAGTGCTTCCAGGCAGAGCTACACTGATAAATCATAAACAGCAACAGCTGTAACTGTAGCATGAAGGAACTATGACGTTGAGTAAGGTTGGAGATAATCATTTCAGCCAAGGTTATTTCACTGCAGAAAGAACTTCCAGAAAACACTGCACTAAAATTCACAGCTTACTTACCTTTAGGACATGCTCTGAGACCTCACTGATTCATAAAAGATTTCCTACAATAACATGGTATAAAAATCTGATTTGGTTTTAATAACAAAAAGGAAAGGAAAAAAGATAAAAGATTCTGATATTTACTGTGATCGTCACTGCATTGCTCTAAACATCTCACTTAGCAAAGATTGGCTAAGCTAAAAATGGAGATAGTCTAAAAGCTTACAAGGGAGAGAGTAAAAAAGGCAGAGTAATTTAATATAAATAATAACATGTGGAAGCATTAGAATGATACTAGCAAAGGAAGGGATTTTGTAACCTCAGGAAAGTAATCTTGTCAGCAAAAGTGCATTAAAATAGCATCTTTCAAAATTGAGCTGGGAGAGCAGAGGTCCATTTAGCTCTTCTCCATCTCCAAGTTACGTGAATTATATAGATAAGACATTTCTTTAATTTTTGTAAGGAATCTAGTTTTCCTGGCAAACTCAAGTAGAGCTAGTCACAGAGGCTTACCACTCTTCTCATTTCATTACATAGCTTGTGGGCTTGGTTGTGGTAAACCTCCCTTTCCACAAGCTCCAGAGACAGCTAGGCTTCCAATTTCCTAACTCAAGTGTGCAGAAGCAAAGAGGTAGCCATCACACCATGTGATGAAAGTGAAAGAAACATGGTCATTTTATAAGATTTTATTTCAATATGAACAGTAACAGTACATTTTGTCTGAAGGGGAGGCAAGTGTCTGCAAAAAGGATTCTCAGGCAATATAGTCTAACTACTGCTGTAAAACTGCAGCAGTTCTACATTTCAGTGCTATATCTAAGGTATCAAACAACAGCTATTTTTGCTGGAAGCAGTTCTAAATAGGGAGGGGGGGAGGTGCAAAGAAAGAAAAAAGAGAAAAGCTGTTGAAAAGCACCAAAGAAAGCTGGGGCTCTAGAAAAGAAGTGCCAATGATTCTGACTGAGCTTTCTGTTCGCTTCTCAGTACATCAGGCCTGGAACAAGTTTCTCAGCACAAAATTTCTCTAATTGGCTGGAAAGCATTTAAGGAAAAATCTTTTTAATTAAAAACAGAGAACCAACAAGACATGAAAGCCATGGGGGTTGGGAGAGGCATATGTTGACCTTATGAGGCTTCACAGCAGAACTCTGCAGGGGCCGTTTAAACTGAGAAAGCACAGTTTTAATTAAAGAGTCCTGAGGAACAGACAATTCAAAAGAGCAGGTCAGATAGATTCCAAGAGGTCAATTTAAGCACAAGCAGAGGGAAAACAAGACTTCTGGCCATTCTGCCTTCCTCTGGGAGAAATCTGTTGCTAACTGATCATTATGCTTCAACAAACACTAGCTGTCCTCTAACCACCTCTGTGAGTGTTGTGTATCATTGGTACAAGTTAAAAGGAGGGCACAAAGGGTTAGAGTGAATGGGGTAACAGACTGGTGACCTCTCACTAGGGGAGTTCTGCAGGGCCCCATCTTAGGCCCAGTTCTCAACATCTTCATAAATGACCTGGATGTGGGACTCAAAGGAATACCAAGTTTGTCAATGACACTAAATCAGGTGGAGCTATTGACTTTCTCAAGGGCAGAAAGGCCCTGCAGAGAGACCTTGACAAATCAGAGGGCTGGGCATTCACCAACCATATGAAATTTAACAAGGGCAGGTGTCAGATTCTGCACCTGAGATGGGGCAACCCTGGCTGTATGGACAGACTGGGGAGCAAAAGGCTGGAGAGCAGTGCCACAGGAAAGGGACACAGGGGTCCTGGTTGACAGAAAGTGGATTATAGTCAGTAGTGCCCTGGCAGCCAGGAGAGCCACGCGTGTCCTGGGGTGCATCAGGCACAGCATCACCAGCCAGGCAAGGGAGGGGATTGTCCTGCTCTGCTCTGCACTGGGGCAGCCTCACCTCGAGTGCTGGGGGTAGTTCTGGGTGCCACAATATAAGAAAGGCATGAAACTATTATAGATTGTCCAAAGGAGGCCAATGAAGATGGTGAAGGGTCTGGAGGGGAAGCTGTATGAGGAGTGGCTGAGGTCACTTGCTCTGTTCAGCGTGGAGAAGACACTGAGGGGAAACCTCATTGTGGTCTTCAACATCCTCACAAGGTGAAGTAGAGGGTCAGGCACTGATCTCTCTCGTGACCAGGGACAAGACTCAAGGAAGACATGAGAAAGATGTGCAGCTGAGTCAGGGCAGGATTAGACTGGATATTAGGAAAAGGGGTCTTCACCCAGAGGGTGGTTGGGTACTGGAAGAAGCACAGCACCAGCCCTAACAGAGTTCAAGAAGCATCTGAAAAACTCTCAGGCATGTGGTGTGATTCTTAGGGTTGTCCTGTGCAGAGTTAGGAACTGGATTCAGTGATCATGATGGGTCCCTTCCAACTCAGCATAATTATGATTCTATCATAAGAAATTCTGTGAAGTTTTTTTCACCAAGAAACCTCAGTTTATTGTCAATGGATCACATTCATCTGTTTCCTTCTAGTCCTGGTATCACATTCCCAATGCATGGAATCCCAGATATGCTTATGTATACTTGAAAATAGAACTCTGCATCTTACTAAGCCTTTAAAACCATTGGAAAATCCTGTAAAATAGATCCAGCATATCACCAAAAAGAAATCCTCTTAAGAAAAAATAAGCAAACAAACAACCCCCCCAAACAACAAACTTTTCTTTACTTTTTGAAGTGTTACCATTACATTTATTGAAGCTAGTAATTTTCTCTTGCTATTCAGAGACGAAAGAAAAAATCTAGTCTCCAAACGAAAGGACTTAAAAAGGCCAGTGTAACCAGAACCCATCAAGTAACAGAGCTAACATCATAGAAAAATAACATAAAATCTGCTATATTTCTCCATGAAGAGCTATTTCCCAGTAATTCAAAATGATAAGGAATCAAGTAGAAAAGTAACATCTACAGCAATTTCCCAAGAGAAACAGTAATGTTAGTGCATTTCAATTACTGTATACAGGGTTCTGCACACACACAGATTGTTACACTTAAGCACTGCTTGTGTAGAGACAGATTTCTCTTTTATTGGCCATTTGAGAACTCATGGCTAGATGCATCTGCCTGGGTGAATGACATGCACATTCCAAGTCAAGGCATGGTCAAGAGTGACAGACAAAGCAGTAAATTTCCCTGCATCAAGGAGAAACAGCTAGCAGCCAGATTAAGCAACCATTTAATTTATTTGTGAGATCTTTTTGTGTGTCTACTTTTCTAAAATCCCAGTTACACACTCAGAAGTGAAAAGATGGGAGTTTTGTTTGTTTGGGGTTTTGTGAGTTTGTATAAGTTTGGAAATTGTATCATCTTACATTTTTTATATTCTCCCTTGCTTCCCTCCAGCCAGGGTACAAGCTTTGATGTAAGTTATTTATTAGGTGGACTTACATCCTCATAGGGTTGGCATTTATGTCATTTATCAGGGATACCCTTCACAGATGGAGAAAATTAGAAAAGAGCCACCACTCACTCCTAAAACATGAAACTCAAATCTGGAATGAAATTTAAAGTAAATGATAAGGAAACAGCAGTAAACACTTTTATGACAAAGGAATAAATAAAACCAAGAACATCCTAGAGGACATGAAAGTTAGTGAATGTAATACTTCTCACAAAGGAAGACAAAAGATGCCTTCATAGTTCTTCGCAGATATAAATCAATAACAAAGAATGGAGCAATCCCTGCCTAGAAACAAACCCAGAGAGAAAAATGGGGCAGATCAGAATCTTGCTGTAGAAAACAAAGGGTTTATTTTCATCCTTTTCTGCATACAGAAATTCCATTAATATAAAGCGGCCACTTGGTGATTAACACTCCATATACCTGATACAGGGCATCAAATGCAGAAATTCTAGTTCAGGTCTCAAAAGCAATATTCCTATGTTAGCTAAGCTATATTGCTATTAATTTCAGAAACAGCAGGTTGTTTGTCCCATGCTCTGTTGCATAGTATATAACCATAAGCAGAATTTCTTACCAGGACTCAATAACTTACCTACCTCCATGTGGTGGTTTGACCCTGGCTGGACACCAGGTGCCCACCAGAGCTGCTCTGTCACTCTCCCCTCAACTGGACAATCAAGAGACAATATAATGAAATGCTCATGGGGCAAGAGTAGGACAGGAAGAGATCACTCACCAGTTACTATCACAGGCAAAACAGACTCAACTTGGGGAAATGAAACTCAATTTATTACCAATGAAATCATAATAGGAAAGTAAAACCTATCTTAAACCTCCCACTCAGCCCTCACTTCTTTCTGGGCTCAACCTCACTCCTGATTTCTTCATCACCTTCCCACTCCCAAGTGACACAGGGAGACCAGGAAGTTTGTCACACCCTTGCTCTCTTTCCCATCTCCAGTATGGCATTCCACCCCTGGGAGACACTCCTCCACAAACTTCTGCAGCATAATACCCTCCTGAGGGCTGCAGCTCATCACAAACTGCTCAGAGTAGGTCCCTTCCATGGGGTACAGTCCTTCAGGAAAGCATTGCACCGGCCTGAGTCCCCCATGGAATCACAAGTCCTGCCAGCAAAGCTGTTCCAGCATGGCCTCCTCTCTCCATGGGTCCACAGGTCCTTCCAGGAGTCTGCTCCAGCATAGGTTTCCCATGCAAACACAGCCAAGAAAAAAAATCTAGGTCTAGTCTATGCCTGAGTGTGGTAATGACCCTGTTTCACTCACCACATTGCACAGGTTCAGCTTCTCAGTAAATGGGTTTAATCCTTAAGGGGCCATGAATGTTATGAGTTCTACACACAGGTATAGCAAAAAAATTCCATAGCAAATAAAACTGATATGAAAAATATCAAGGTTCTAGTCCATAATTATGGGTAGAGAACCAGAGAAATTGAACTAAGTGGATGAAAATATTGACAGTAATTTATCTGAAGTGATGCATTTCTGACTCTAGATAGTGTAAAAAGAAAATATATGTAAATGTATAAATATACAATTAAACATGTAATATTTACTCAGACTAAAAAGTGAAGCTACTGGACTTCAAAGTTAGAAAAATATACACTGAACTCCTTTTAGGCCATAACCAGAGCTTAGCAACATCTACCTGAGCTTTTGTTCCTGTGCTTATTACCCTTTCTCTTCAGAGTACCTTGGTGATTACACTTTTTCCACGGTCTTTCCCACACTCACATAAAACTACTAAAAGTTAAACAGAAAGGAGATATTACGAAGCTAAAACTTTTCCATTCTTTTCAATAAATCCAGGTGCTCTTCATCTGGCTGAGGTCAGTGCTAGATAAATGAAGCCTGATGAAACCTTGCACTGAAAGTACTGCCATGGATACTTTGCATCAGAGAGATGCTTCTCAATTTTTCAATATGGTTTACCACTAACAGCTGCAGTTCTGATGGATGATTTCTTTACTATTATCTCTATGTGCACCATAGAAATACGTTGTAGGAGTCTACATTTTATTTTCCTGACTATGACCTGATCTCAAATCAGATACGTCCTTACTGCATACTGTTAAATTAGTATCATATAATCTACCTGAAATCTTTAAAATATTATCCCTGAACTAAAGTAAATTATTTATAACATAACAAAGTACCCCTCACTGGGAAGAAGGTGTTACAGATAGCATAATCAGTTACTTCAGTAGCTTACTACAGATTTTGTCATGTTTAACTATGATTGCTTAATTGCCAAAGATCTAGATGGCATACGTCAAAAAGGTCTTTATTCATGGTCTGTCAAGCTCTGTTCATCAAAAGCAGAAGTGTTGCAAAGCTTAGCCAGAAGGCAAGGTTTTATCTATATTGAAGAGATGGCTCTAGTCTTTCCTGCAAGAAGAAATGAGGCTGAATAGCCTGAAAAGAATGAGGCTTACAGTAAAAAAAAAAACCCACCAACATTTATATTTGCACAGCAACTTTCAGTGTATTTGCTTAAAATACTAAATTAAAAAGTAAAACAAAACATAATTTTAGTTGCATGTAGTTACAGGAGTTTATTTTGAACACTGGCCAGTTCTGTAATACCTAATATACCAAGTGCAATATAAGAATAGCTAGACATGATAGCACAGTGCCGAGTATTTATTTTGGCACTGGAGCTTTTTCCTTGTGGGTAGGGTTGGGGAAGAGGTCACACAGTTGTCAGTGGTCCCTCTTCCACAGCCACCAGGATTCTGCAGCATTACCTAGGAGTTGTGGCAGGACTACTCAGGCACAGCTCAGGTGGCAGTGTTAACTGCCCCACATCGCTATGAACCCAACCTCCTGCAGGCTCCTAATGCAACCATTCAGGAGCCCAACTGGCTGAGAATCTCAGCACCCCCTTCCCTCATGCTCCATACCCAATATTCTATCCTTCTCTAGGGTCCCAGCCACCCACCTCTAGCACATTTTTTTTCCTATCCATCTCCATGCACAGGCCCCCAATGTCCTCCCCCGATCTATTGTTACTTGACATACTGTTCTGTAACAGAAGGAGCACTGGCAACAAGGTGCTTCTACACTGCTATATTCTGGGAGCCATTTTTAACCATTCCACAGGGAAATGCGATGTTGTCTCTTCATTAATAATGTCAGAATATTACAACACAGTGTGAAGGGTCAGTATTTGTAGTGCATTAACAGCCTGGCTAACAGTTTTCATGTGAAGGTAGCAGGACAGCAGCAGATGCTGGAATACTTGCCTCCATTTTTCCCCACAGTTCGGAAACACCTCCAGAAGGTCCGAAGAAAAGACGCCCTGTTATGAGGGGTGGCTTGAACAAAGCTGAACTCACGGAACAAAATGTGTGTTCCTTGCCGCACGCTGTTGAAACTGTGGACGTAAAGTCAAAACAAGAATGTTAGAAAGCTGAACCAACATGAATGTTCTGGGAACAACTAGAACAGCAGCAAGAAAACCACTGGCCATAACATTTTGTGAAACCAAATCTCAAAGTTTATACCCATCTGTTCTCTAGAGAGAAGACTATTTGCAAAAACCACACATTGAAATTTAATTATAGGAATTAGAGGTTCGTGAAAGTAAAATTCATTCTAAAGAAACCCAGCAAGGAGTGTCCAAGACCCACTTATCTGAAAACAGTCCATTGGAAAATGGCTCACCAAGAGTTACTGTTGTTTATTTGACCAGAAGATGCCCTTTCTTTTAGTACCATTTGAACTTCACTGCTATTTTCATTACAGTTTTC
>VZTT01068718.1:51783-75722 GCA_013400855.1 Buphagus erythrorhynchus
CCCTTCATCTCAAATCACTGCAGCATACTTCAAAATGTGCACATTCCAATCCTCTCCTGAAGAAATACGTGGATTAAGGAAAACACTGGGAGAGTGCCCACAAACCTTCTGGAACAAATGTTGATAGTTGAGTGGATGAACAGAAATCTTTTGGGCAGTGAGGGCTCACCACTAAGCCCTGGGAGCCAGAACATAGGACATTTTCATAATATGAAACTTCGCATTCTACACCCATATTGGCTATCATTTATTCTCCACTTTAAATGAAGAATCCCACATTTCAAATCTTCACAGCTCTCAAAATTACTAAGCTTGTTTGCACTTTGGTATGGGGACACAGTTTCATCTGCTAAACTCTAGACATTTTATAGAAGAAAAAAGAGAACTACTAGTTCTATGTTACAGAATGAATGAACATGCAGCCTTTTCCTGTCTTTCATGAAATCAGAAACTCCACAAACACTCACTGTGAACAAAAAAACATTGTAAAAACCATGTATCTGAAAATAAATGGGAAAAACAAGATCTCCAGCAACTAAGTCAATCTGAGGGTTTTGCTTTATGGTGATGGTTTTGTTCGTTATAATGGTCTTGAATCACTGCTTACACTTTTAAAGGTAGAAGAGGACCAGGAAGTGAAAAGAAAATGGTTATCATGTCAAGATGAAGAAATACTACAGAGAAGGATTTTGAACAGTATCACTGTGTGAACGACCTCTTGTTCACCATTTAATTTTTGAAGTATACATCAGAAGTTTTGAAAAGACAGAAGTGTCAGTTTGAAATTAGATGCAAACTAAATCTAATCTGAAGAGATGCCTGGATGACAATTTCAGCTGGGTATTTCAAAGCCACCTTTCCTTCAACTCTGGTAAAAGAAATCCTGTCACTGTGTGGAGGTCATTGTAATCCTGCTCTTTATTTTTCTTAAGCTCTTGTTTACTGACTATTTGCTCAGCTGACTAATGTCAGTATTACCTTCTGTGGACAGAAAGCACACAGCTTTTTCCTCAAGAATTTTTTTGCAAATTATTAAGTGCTCACATCCAGTATTTAAGGATTTACATAGGTTTTAGGGGAAGAAGAGACATCCTATTAAAGCATTCAACAGGACAACAATCACACAAGGAGACAAACAGTTCAAATTTATACTCAGAAAAAGGAAGAATGAATGCTGCTGAAACCAGAAGTAGTCTGTGAAACAGTTTGCTTCAGTATTTCTCAAGCAGTTTGATACTAACAGTCCTGACCAAGAAAAGCAGAATTTGGTTTTCCATGTTTTTAAAATCACTGTTCCCCAGAGTGACTGCTTCACACGAATGTTTGTAACAGAAGAGGTACTGAACTGTACAAAACCCTCGTACATTTCCAAGACACGCTCAGACAGCCCTTGGCTAACCCAGTAAAATCCAGCATTCACAACATAACCAGCACGTGTCCAGCTCCATTCTCCATGTACTCTGTCTTCCTCCAAAAGCCCCCCTCAGGCTGGCCCTATTGGCAGCATCCTGATGTACTTACTATTCAGTGAAGAACCTGGCAATGCCATACTGACTAATATCTTCTCTGTTCTCCAGCAGCTGGCTCACTGCATCCTCCATGTATGTGAGGACATGTCGCTGAGCTGCAGATAAAAAAGAGTAAGAGACAGAAATTAGAATATAAGGGACCTGCAAAGCCCAGGGCCAGACAAGCCTAGCTGTTTGCCTTACACAAAATATCAGGTATTTGCTTCCTCAATTAGAGAGTGGAGGTACCTTTCTTCAGAAATGGATAGCAAAACTCATCAGCTAAATCCTGCTTTCCTTCCTGGCTACAAGGAGTTATGTCATTAACAGTGCTGACTCTTTTTTAGAATCCCCTGAGATTTTGGTATTGAAGGAAGATAAGGAGTTGTGAGGCAGTTTCACTGCAAAATGCTTACTCCAGAGGAGTTCCTGATCTCCGTTCTGAGCCATCTTTCCCACACAGATTGTCAACACTGTTTCGATGGGGCTGTTGCAGAGCTTTAGGTGTTCCTTGCCCTTCCCTCTATACCAAAGCCAAGTAGCTTTAAGGTTGTTCTGTAAAGGTTGCTTCCTGAAGATGCAAATAAAAGTACATCTGTTTCCAAACAAGCATCAGTGAATGTGGCAGGTGGGGAACAGGTCTGAATGCCAAGAGAGATTTATATTGCTCAACAGCCAGTCTCAAATAACTGCCTGGGCCAAACACAGGAGAATTTCAGAAATGGTGGATCTGCCAGTACCCCACCACAGAATGACACTCACTTATAAGACTCCTGAGTAAAGACAGTTTGGTGCAACACAAACTGTTTTGCTGCTTCTACAGGGGGCAGACTATACAAAACAAGCATTTGCCAGGGAGGAAGCAGCACAGATTTACCACTGAGCCCCTTTGATGTTTTTGGCTAGAAACCAAGTTGGAGCAACAAAGAGCTGAGTCTGAGGTGATGTGCCAGCTAGCAGCCAGTAGACTTTCCAAATCTACAAGTTCAACAATCAGAAGACAAGTTACAACGAACCCAGGAAAATCATTCCTAACCTGGAAAGCACACAAACCCTGCTCCCAAACCACACACCTCCATCCTAAACACGTAATCTACTGCACCTTTGCAAGTAGTGTCGTGTCCTAAAAAGAGCAGGAGAAAACCCTTAGGGAAAATAGGAAAGGTAAGGGCTGCTCCTGCTCCTTGCCAATCCGTTCCAGACTTGGCAGAATCACGCCCTCACCAGCAACTGGCCAAGCTTAGACCTACATCAATATTCTCCAAACCATTTTAATTTGTGTTTAATATCCTGGTAAGCATCAAGCCTGTGCCACTTGATACACAGCACAGACGGCCCTTTCATCTTAGCGTGGGGCAGGTGGACCTCAGGAAAGGCCCGGAAATTATTATTCCCATTGGATAAAGTGATTAAAAGTATGCATGAATATTGATTGCTATCAGGGGATTTCTCTGCCTAGAACACTTTTCAGGACAATGGTAAAATTGGTTAAGCACACCCTGGAAAATACCTTGCAGCTGATAGCAAAATGGTGAGCCAAAGGTTTAAAGATATTATCTGGCACTAAAAGATATAGGGCGTAGCTTTATTTAATTATTTTAATGCAAAGGAATAAATTTAATTTATGTGAGTGATTAAAGAAAAATAGCTCAGCGCACCTGTGTCCCCTGAGGGAAGAATGAGTCTGTGCAACTCAGTCATAGGCTCAAGATAGCAACAACTGGGTAACTTTACTTCAGCCCATGCTTTCTCCCTCCTCCTGAAGCACTCTATCTCACACCCAGCAATTGTCTCCCCAGGCCCCTCTTGAGGTGTCAGCAGCACAAGATTATGCCAGGAAATGGTACTAGCAGACAGACTTCCACTCATCTCAGCCTGCAATAAACTTCTGCTCACCTGCAAAACCATTCTCAACACTGTGGGGAAGTATACACTCCTTTCATAGAACAGTCCCTATCAATGAACCATATTTATGTCATTTTGCTTCTTTAGAGTCATAAACCTCCCCTAAAAGCCTTTGGGAATAGACAGGCATGGTCCCACAGTGCTACACAGCACAATATGGCTGACCTCTAGAATAAATCCCTTTGAATCTGCTCCTGGAGAATAAATTAACTTTCAACATAGAATTTTAGACATTTCAAAATGTACACAAAAATATATAGGTCACTATTGAATACAACTGCTTGTAAAAGGGTATTTCTCTTAACCTTTTTGTTGCACAGCCTAAGGATCCTGGCAAAGAGCCTCTATACCTCTTGCGCAGAAGAGTGGGTAGAGGTGTGGGGAAGGAAACAAAACTGTGAGCAGAGAAATTAAAAGAAAAGAGCACTTGAAATCTCCTTGAGAAGTCTCCCTCTTTATCCCTTTGGCTGCTGTGCTCTTTTCCAGGTAGCACAGTTCACACTGCCAAACCAAATTCCAACTCTGGCTTCCTGTTCACTGACTGCTCAGTTCCATGGAACGATGCAAGTAATATGTTTTATAACCCAAATAATGCTACACTATACAGGAAAGTCATAGAACAAAATGTAATTTGCAGACAGGTTTTAGCAGGCCAGAGAGGCAAAATAAAGTGCCAGGAGTCTGGTTATAGCAAAAGAGTAATTCCTTAATTTATACAAATGGTACTTTCCATAACAAACACTGGAACCATACCGGAACATTCACTGTTTATGCAAGCATAGTCAAAAATCTGTGGCGTTCTAGGCAAAATAAATGAGATGATTCATACATTTTAATAGTTTTTGAAAATTCAGGGATAATGATGTACTGGTTGTTCATATTTTTGAGGCCCACTTTGCAATAACAAGGCAGCAAGTCCAAATCAGAATGTAAAGCCCAAATAGTCATGCCACTGTGCTACTTCAGCTTTCTGTCTCTACTGATTTTCTTCCTGACAGAACTCCAGTATACTGCAGTTTCCACACAGGAGGTGTTAAGGTCAGGACATCATCCTCTGCATTTGTTTGTTTTGGGCTTATTGTAACAGAAATTCCCTACTCATACAGAACTTTCCGATGCAACCCAAATTCTGTAAATATAATAAAAATACTCAACTCTGAAATCACAGGCAACTATCCCAAGCAGGAAGCCAGCGTGCCTGCCACACTCATTTGGTAGGTGCCACACTCTTTGCTGTCAGATTTAAAAACTAACAGCTGGTTTTCACAAAGGAATCTGACAGAGTAAGTTCACAGAGGATTTTTCAGGCAGCCCATAACCTGATGTTAAGTAAACACCTTTGCACAGAATATCTTAATTCTTATCACTAAACCACTAGCAGTGATGTTATACTCTGAGCCTCAGTCCAATCAGTAGCAGCATGTACAGCTCCTCCAAAACTGCCCCCTGCAGCACTGAAGAGAACGGCCTCTGATACTCACATGCTCACACCCCACCATCACGCACATGCCCCATGTTTAAGATGAATTTTGAAATTAATGCACTTTTGGCTCAGAACCAAATTCAGGGCCGAGCAGTGGCTGTTCAAGGATGGCCAGACTGTCATAGAAACTTTCAGTTTGTAAGTACAAGGCATAATGAGGATTACACCCACAGTCAGCCCACAATCTCTATGGATTTCTCTACAACAGATTAGACAATCCCAATCAATTCCATTAAGCCATAACCACACCAAATAATTTTGCCTATGTATTTAAAATAGTAAAAATAGTCTTTTTATAAGCCACCAAATGACTTGTTTCAATCTTCTGATGGGAACAAACAATCCACTACTTTGTAGGTTTGATTACACATGTTATAAGAACAAGCATTGATACTTGAAAAATCTTGAAAGAAAATTTAATGCAAATAATATCACTGCCCAAAACTGAATATATGCACTGGAATTATCAGAGCCAGAAATCTGGGAGGACGGAAAGAAATAGATGCCACCTTTAAGTCATAATACTGTGTATATGTAATGGTTTTATTATCCAAGTGGTTATATTACTGCTTAACTCTTCAGGACACATGACTTCTTATGACTTCTGGAACAAGAGCTGTCTATCAAAGCAATTTGTTCTGTATGCACACGAGAGGGCTTTTTTTTTTAATAAGTTAGGGTCATTCCTGGCATAACTGAATATGCTGAAAAATCAGGAGTGGGAATTCCAGCTTTTCTTACTTATTTGCCTCCTCCTCAGCTGAAGTGCTGAAAATACACACTACTTGATGCAATTAACACTATGATCCATTTCAGTTATCAGAAGCTCGAGAGCATAACAAGCTTTAATGTATCTGGAGTATTTCTGGCATTTTTTAATCTTTGAGAACATACACTCTGAGAGCATAAGGTAATAACTAAATACCCTTTCAGTATTTGTTCTAAACTGGAGCTTAACTAAGGACACTACCTTATTACACACATTGGAAAGATACATCTATGGTAACATAAAATCAATTTCATGCAAACATTACCAAAACAATAATGATGCAAGAGAGAATTATAAGGATATAAACTGCAACAACAAAATCGCATCAACTCTGGAAATTTTTCCAGCATTATTGTTTTTTCAGGATGCTCATTGTAATCTTTTCAGGTATCATTAAGGACTTAATCTCTTCAAATGTTGTTAAGAAATGGCCTGGGAAAGAGAAGTAAGTGAACAAAAGAATCAACCTAAATGCTGCATCTCTATACTGTCATAGCTCCCTCCAGTTTTGCATAGCTTCATAGGGTAATTTCCTATTAACCCTCAAAAGCAAAATGTTTTTTGAATGACAGAACATATAAGTTCAAGTAGACCTCATCATACCAGAGATACCACACAACACAGGACATGCTGTTACTCAGGAGCACATGCCAAGGGGTCACACAGCATAACTATAGCATATTTCGTACGTTCAAATTTTCACAACCACTTTCAACAAAAAATTTAAGAAACATTTCCATTTATAATTTAATTTTGACCATAGATGAGAAGTTGTTTCAAACAATGAGCATAATACTGCACACAGACTGACTTAATTGTGCAAGCCCTTCCAGCAGACTGCTTCTGGCAAGGTGTCATATAGCTGCTAGAAACCACCCCCTCACCAAAGCAAATCGTTGAGCCATCTTTTCTTTTTTTGTTCAGTTGGGGTTTTTGGAGGTTTTTGTTTAAATCTAAAATTATTAACTGTGGAAGAAATTGTCATTCCAGTTGAATAAGGCACTAAGTAGCCTAATGGCTCCTACCTATTCATGCTCAGAGGGACATATGCAAAGGACTATACTCTCCAGTTCTGGAACTCTACCTAATTCAGGATGAGATTTCACCTGTACCTTTCAAGTTAAGGTGGAAATCCTGTGGTGCAATAGCAGTATGGTGGTGAAACCTCCATCTTTTGGACAAAGTACTAGACTGAGTCTGAGAAGATTCAAATTTAACTAACATTTCTATAAACTAGCTCTTATACATTATATACAATCTACATTACAGTTCTCCTATCTCCCACAACAGAGCAAGAAATAAAATTTTTAAAAAGGCATTATCTTCTCTTTTTCTAGACCATGAGATCTTTCAGCCACAGTGCTTCACAGAAGTTCACCAAATATCTATACTAAGAGGAGAAGCAGTGTCAGCTGAGATGTCTGGGATAGAAATGTAGCTTATGTGTTGACTATGCTGTTAAAGGAAATTATTGTACTTGCACTTTCCAGATCAATATTTCTGAAGACTCTTCAGAAGAAGAGTAAGCCTTAGGCTTCAGCAAAGTCTCTACACAACTGAAGTTCTCTGTTGGGAGGTACTCAGTTTTGTAAAAGAATATATGCTCTTTCTAATCATTAAACTCAAGAACTTCTATGAGAGAGATGAGGAAACATGACCGTGTTTCTGGCACTTGATAGGCCCATGCTTTACTGATAAGGCACTTCCCTAGCAGAGTATTTGTGTTCTTACATGCCTTATATTGGCAAAGAAGGCCAAGAAACAACATCCTGGAGCTGCGTAATAGAAGGCAGGAGAATACATAGAAAATAGAAGTTTGGAAATTTGCAGTACTCTACTGCTTTTTCTCCAAAACAGGAAAGAGGAGCAGGGAAGTAATACAATATGAAGCTTCAGAGACAGCTGCATGAGCAGAACAATACAGTAAGTGCTCCACTGCCTGCTATAAATAACTGAGCAATCACCAGTTATTAAACCATAATGAGGAAGGCATGAAAAAGTGTCTCAAATATGCCTCATTTTGCCTACTGTAGTTCCAGTCTCATCCATCAAATGAGAAACACATTATCATCACTTTACCCAAACAATAAATGTTGTTTATTCAGTGAAAATACTGTTGATAATGTCCTGCTTGTAACAACATCATCTTCACTGTAGCCTTTCTGCAGACCTCGTCTCCATTCCTATTCACGAAGTAATGGTCATCTCTTTTTTTCTATTTACTGCCTCATTGTGGCATGAGACATGTTGTCCTGATTTTCATATTCCAGTAACTTTGGCATAACAAAGCTTTGCAATTATTTTTCATCTTAAGTGAATACTTAATTCTCTCCCTGTTCATTTCTATTTTAACTCACAACTGCTTTTATTTCCCTCTTAGCATTCCAACTGGTTGTAGAAGAATTATCTCAACTAGAGGGGGGCAGGGGGTGTGGAATAACACAGCAAGTGGCACATCATGTTATTCTGGCTGCTCAATTTATGTGTTGGCCTGGTTTTGATAATGAGAAAGGGAAGAGGGGAAGAAGGGTTTGAGTGAGTTACCCACTCCATAACTTCAACAACATAACTTCAGAATGAAATTATACAAAGTGAAATTTATCACAGTTCCTTACAACCCCACTTCAGACAACTGTATTAACAAGACTTTGAGGTGTACAATAGAATAATCTAAATAACGGTGATTTCAGAATGCCAATGTAGAAAACAGAAAAGCAACCTAGAAAAACATGTGGGGAGGTGTGTTTATTTGGAGTGGGAGGAGGGAGAGTTGGGGGTTGTTTTGTTTTGGTTTTTAAGCATTTTCCTACTGCTAATACACACTAAATTCCTTAGGATATGTGAACATTTTGGCAAGGTACAAAGTCTCAGGAAGGCAGAAACACTCGTTTTGGTAACATTTATAGCTAATAAGAATATGCTTCCCCCCTCTAATAGAGAACAGAAACTGCAATCTAAACCCAAGGTATACTAAGTAATGAACAGAACAGACTCTTACAGAAGTTATTCCTCAACCTAACATGATCACACATGTCTTTTTCTGACCCAAATATCAGAATAATTTAGAAAGTTGTACAAAATGAAAAGAGAATTCCAAATCAGCATGTGGAACAGAGATAAAAGGAGGCTCACTTAAGCGGCTAGTAAAGCTGCTTGCACCTAACAATCTTGTACATCTAAGAAATCTCATGTCTTACCTTCAGATGTGCAACAGAAAACTGGTTTATTTTCAAACTTTAAGTATTTTTAGTCTGCTTCCTAGATTATTTTGAGTGATTCAATCCTTACTGACAAGTTTCACACAATTAAAAGTGCCTATTTCATTAAAAACAATTACAAGAACCACATTGGCTCATTAAGAAAAAGAAATTTTGCAGCTTTCAAAAGAGCCACTCCGGAAAAGTTATGAACTTCTCTATTAGCACGCAGGTTGAAAATGCTGAGGTAGTGTGACAGAATAGCACAAACCTAAAGGGTGTGTCTAGTGTGTCTACATGGCACTGGGATGTTGTTCTCAAACACCCAAAACGCCACTACTGAAATTAGCAATAAGAACTTCAGCAAGGTGAGTCCCATTAGAGTGACCCTGAACAGAGCAGTAAACAAACCTATTTCTGCCTTGAGTTTCCTTGACACAGAACAGCATTGCAGTTATGCAGGTGTGCACAAAGCACCCTAACAGCAGCCTAGCAGCAACAGCTCAATGAGATTCTACTCTAAGACAACTTAGATCACTCCTTTGCTTAGATAGTTAAACAAAACTCTTTTAGTCTAGTGCTCCCTGCAAGACATTTACAGCAGTGTTTCTATACTCTTGCTCCATTTTGACTTACAGAAATAGCAAAATTATCATGGAACAAGTAGCACAAAACAATCTATTCCATTTCTGACCTTCTCTTGTACAAGAAAACCACAGAAAACTATGCACACCTTTATGAGAGTTATCACCAAACAGTCTCTTGGGCCTAGGAAGTAATGGCTGAAAAGTTTCACTTCACAAACACTCCCCTGAACACAGTCCAAATGTGTACCACTTGTAATTCATCTCCTCTTCAGCAATTAATGGAAGTCATATTGATTTTATTCCATCCTAATTATTTTTATTTGACACGTTAACATCAAATCACTTTGCTCCTTAGTTTCCTGGAACATCAAGCTGTTAAAGCCAGCTTAAAAAGGATGTAGTCTTCAAAGGAGTAGCTGCTTCACAGGTTAGAAGATTTTCATTTTATGTAGGAAACATCGATGCTACCTTACTTCAGAACAAAAGCTAACATTCGAACCATCTCGCAATATAAGAGCAGCGCTCCTTCCCATTGTCGGGAAACGAGCATAAAAGAAGGATGCTCACATAGATCTGTGAGCAAAACAGGTTGGTAATGGGTGAAGTATATCACAGAAAGGCTGGGCGCCGCTTGCTACTACTCACAGCGAGGAGATGGCAGCCCGGCTGCCCGCGGAGACCACACCTCTGGGTACCGAAGGGATGCTCCCTGTGCCCCTGAGGGTCTGCAGCCCTCCACCTCAGCGCCCGACAACCCCGCTCTGTCTCGGCCCGGTGCTGCCCGCTCCGCAGCCAAGGCGGACACGGAGCCACGGCGAGCCCCCTCAGCCCGGCCCAGCCCGGGGCCGCCCGCCGCAGTCCCCGGGAAGGACGGGCCGGCCCTCCCCATGCCGGGCCGCAGCACACCAGCGGGAGAGAACCCTCAGGAAGCCTCCCCGCCCCGCCGCGCCGCTCCTCACCCAGGTACTCGGGCCCGGGCAGCGAGAGCCGCTCGGGGCTCAGCATCCTCCTCCTGCCGCTCCTTCCCGGCTTCCGCCCGTTTCCAAGGCGCCCGACGCTCCCGGCGCTGCTCGGCCGCTCGCCCCGGCTGGGAACCCGCCCCTCGCCGCCGCAGTTCCGCGCCCACAGCCGGCCCCGCCGCCCGTGCCTCAGGGGCTGGGCCGAGGCTGGCAGAGAGGCCGGGGGAAGGGGCAGTGCCCGGGGCCCGCTGAGCGCCCTGAGGAGGGGGCTGCGAGGAGGCCGCGGTGGGCGATGCTGCTCCAGGGAGACCTCAGGGAGAGGGGGGAGAGCGAGCAGGCTCTCCCCAAGAGCCGAAATCGCAAGAGGAGAGGCACGTGTAAGGTCATTCTGATGAGACTCAAGTTGTCTAATTTAAGGTGACTACTGCTAGGGATTATTTAGGACTACAGCTGTGGGGGAAAGACCTTGATTTGAAGGTGAATTGTAATAAGTTAAAATCATAGAATATGCTGAGTTGGAAGGGACCCATCAGAATCATCGAGTCCAGCTCCTGGCGCTGCGCAGGACCCCCCAAAAAACACACCATGAGCCCGAGAGCATTGTTCAGATGCTTCTTGAACTCCACCAGGCTTGGTGCTCTGACCAGTTCCCTGGGTTAATGAAGTTAATGTGTAGCAGCTTTGTCCCAGAGAGCAAGGACTGAAAGTGTGAATGACCAAGGAGATCCTTCATAGTTATGTTCTTCAGTCCATACCATCCCAGAGCTGGAATTTTTGCATCCCTTGTGCTCAGGAGAGACAGGTATGGGGAGCTTCAGGAATTATCCCTTCTGTAGATTCAAGTAGAAATGATCAGAAAAGTCCTGAGTCACAGGGCTCTTTCTGCTCTTGGCTGGGATCTTGTCTGGCAATGGCCATTGTACCAGGGATG
This sequence comes from Buphagus erythrorhynchus, assembly GCA_013400855.1. NCBI lineage: Eukaryota > Metazoa > Chordata > Aves > Passeriformes > Sturnidae > Buphagus > Buphagus erythrorhynchus. The sequence goes on from VZTT01068718.1 coordinate 63,123, forward strand.
TAGGAGAGGCAGAGCCCTTCATGTGGCTGGAAGCAAGCAAGCCTGCTGGGCTCCTCTTTCCCAGAAGCTGATGTGGATAAAATTCCCAAATCACTTCAGAGTTTTCTTTCATCACCATTAGAAAAAATACCAGCCCAGGATGTAATCCTGGAAGAAAAAAAAAAAATAAAAAAAAGGACTGCAGGTGTTGTCTATGTTTTTAATGACAAAGAACATACATGAAATGAACCATTAAATGAACCATGCATATGATCTGCCTTTATTCCACTAGAAGAAAATGCTGAGGCATTGGCACCTCAACTTTAATCTATATTTAAAGGACAGCCACATTTAAAAAAGGCAAACAAGATGTTATAACTTAACTGTTAATATCCCACATAAGATTGCCTGGACCACTCCTCTGTCTTTTGTTCTGTCTTTAAAAGCATATGGCTTGGATATAAATATTTCAAAGATGAGCAGAGAGAATAGTTTAGGGAGCAAACAGTGAGACAGTCCAGAATGAAGAAAGATTGAAAAAATGTAAGATTGCCTTAAAGAGGATAAGCATAACATATGAAATGATGTTATCTAAAATTATTTGTGCTACAATGAAACTCATTCAAAATCCCAGTTTGTTCAGTCTTGCACTTTGTGCATTTTGTTATAGGCTATAAATTTAATATGGGATATTTTTTAGTAATAGATACAATTTGATCACAGAATACATTGATACAAGATATTTTTGAACGCAGAAATTCAGCAGAATTTAGAAAGGAAGCAGATTCAAGCAAAATGAGAAAACACAGGATTATATTGTTGCACACATTACCAGTGTCTGTGGTGTTTAAAAACCTCTTCCATAATGCTGGTCAGCTGAGCTGGTAGGAGCCTTCCACAGGTTGTGCACTGTTTCCTTTTTGTTTTTTAAACCATTTCTATAAACCAGAGTTTAACTGTGATCAGTATCTGGAGCATTGATTTACAAGAGGCCTTTAAAGTCCAGTTTTGAATATTACATATTCTGACATCTCTCTGTTTTTTCCTTTGGGATTGTTGGTTGGTTGTTTTCTTTTAATTTCTTTTTTTTTTTTTTTCACTTGTTACTCTTTGGTCTCTATGGGTTAGACTTTGTTATTTCCTTCAGAACAGCTAAGGGAAACCTTTTGGACACTGGTCCCATTTGCAGTTTTAATAACAGTAAATTTCAGTAGTAATGGTGCCTGACTGCTAACAACTTAAAGAAAATTATATAAAAACAAGATGTCATTTCTGGAGCCATTTATAGACTTCCCTGTTTACTATTATTTCTCCCTCGGCTTGCCAGAGCCTGGATTAGGTGATATAACAGATCAGCAGCACTCACCTCTTCCCTCACTCTCATGACCTGGAAAGGGAGAAATGCTGCCAGCCTGGCCATAGGAGTTAAGTTTGTTTTACCAACTTGATTTTAGAACCCTAGACTAGTGCATTTTAATAAACTGAGAAGGCTTTTCTGGGCCACTGGAAACCATCTGGAGGTTTAATAGCTGCCCCCAGAGGGGCACATCTAACAAGGGCTTAATGTTCTTTTGGACACAGCTGAAAGAATGATGGTGAAAAAAATTATTTTTCCCTGTCACAGCCCCTTGGTAGATTATCAGGGGTACAGATTTCACTTCAAGGCAAGCCTATGCAGTACACTTTCAGCATCTACCCTTGGAATCATGGTGGTGCTTACATCTCTTAACTAAAATTGCTGCATTTTGTTTACCAGGGATATTTGGGTATCTAAATCAGTCTTTCAAGGAGGACCATGAGTTGGATTACATTCGTACATTTTGTGCACAATGAGTTATGTGATCTTGATTTGATATAGCTTGATTCACTTTGAAGTGTGGTTTAAGTAGAATTTCATAAATCATATGTTTAATAAACTGAGTGAACTTAGTTATATAAGAATCCATGTGACCACAAGTTTGAAAATAGTTAGTGGTGTAATTTAAATTATGTCATGAAATAAAATGTCTTTATTAGGTTAAGATGCATGGACTGAGAACCTCTTTCCTGTGTAAGTTTTGTAAGTGTTTCTCAGCAACTTAGCTAAAATCAGATTTCTGTTTTTCTCCAGAAAAATATACTTTGCCCCCTATGTTAATTGCTTAGCTTACTCTCTGCTGATTTTATGTTCATCTTCCTGAATTATACTATCAATGTTGAACTGGACTATTTTCCTTTTATTAGACAAATTTCTCCTAAGAAGCAGCTCCTCTTTCAGAGAGAGTATTATATAGAATAATAAACAGGACTAGATATCAAGAAAAAAATTGCAGAGGAAATGCCTTGTTTTAAACAGACTGAGTCACTTTGCCTGGCTTTTATTACTTTTCTTGGAATGAAACGTTTCATTTGCTTAGAATTTTAACAATTATTGCTACAGTAGTTACAATAGCCTGTTAGATGTATTAGAGGAAACAAACTTTTTTGTTCTTCAAATGACTGATGGAAATGCTGTTGCTACAATGTACAAAGAACTAAGCTGTGGGCTGTCTTCAGTATTGTTCCATCTAACTGTGAAATTAATGTAAGACAGTTTCACAGAAACACTAAGAAAATGTCTCTATCCTTTTTTGTTTATCCTTTGAGCATCCAAAGCTTTATCCTATTTTAAAACATAGTTAGCTAAGAGCCTGTCTTGTGCAGAACTCAGCTTTTTTGAGTTTGATAGTGCCTTGCGTTCTTCGAGGCTTCCCATCTATTTTCCAGATGAGCTTTTCCTTGTACATAATAATTAATAAAATTGCAGGTATGATAACAAAAAGACACATGAAAACCAAATTATACTGTGAGGAGAAAAATATTGACTTAAACAACTGTCAATCTTTATTGATAATGTATTATTTTGGGTGCAGTAGCAGAGATAAGTTTTGAGGAGAGATCTGAAGACATGGAGAATAAGAGTTTCACATGTTATTATTTATGTAAATTACGGGAAATCTTGTAAATGAAATTAGAATTCTATTTTTAAAGCAATTTTAAAAATCAGTGGCACTGAAGCTGGATGATTCATTTATGAGTCAGTTGCAAACCCATAAAAAATCTCATTAAATTTTTGAATTAATAATTATTTATATGAATTATGACCAAACTCTCTAAACACATGCACTAAAAATACGATCATCTTAAATAAAAAGGTCAGCCAAAACCACAATGAAATTATGTGATGAAATCCATATTTTTTATATTGTTAGTTCCTCAGGAGTCATTTACAGAAAAAGATCCAGTACTTCTAGTGCTTCTGCTAATCTGAGCCTTGTCAATCTGAATGAACTGTTTATCTGGTTCACCTACAGCACAGTGGTTTTGCACAAGTAAATTAATTATTTTTCCCAAATAACGCAGTATTTATACGGGTTTACCTCTTCAGGTAAAACCTAGACAAGCAGATAGGACTTACCACTGTTCTTTAAGATCTTTAGAGAAATAAGATTCAACAAGTTTCTCTCTCCTAACATCTGCCACAAGATGAATTCTGGAAACAACTGTGTGTTTTTCAGCTAGTGATAGATAGCATGATAACAGCAGCAGCTCTCTTAAGTAGCCAGCATTTGTACCATTACAGAGCTTAACTGGGACACCAGTAACTGTACCTGCAAGTCTTAAGTCAGGAATATACTTAACTAGTAAGATGTCATAAGCATACAGGAAACTGTGCTGTGAACATGATGCCATCATAATTTCTATTTTATTTACTAGTTTAACTGCATTTTAATCTGAATTGCTACGATTTTATTTTCCCTCTTGAACTGGTGGACAGAAAGAAAGTAAAGAGAGATCTGATCTGATTTTGAGATCTGTTTGTATTGTTGATGATTTAGGTCTAAATAAGCTCTAAGATCCTTGTATTTTAAATACAAGTTGGTGGGGGGAAAAAAACCCTTGAAATATTCTTTTACTCCTCAGCCATAGGAGTACTTTTGAATTGTGCATGATGTGCTTATGAGAAAAGGGAATAGTAGTATGACAGATTCTGTGGCTCATGGAGGCCACACGTTCATTTTCAAACCAATGGTAGCTGTAAGTTGTATAATAGATTCCTGGCATGTATTAAATACACTGTCCAAATTCTTATTTTGAGTTTAGTGTTTAGTAAGCAAAGTTGGCTTTTTTGTGAGAGCAAACTGTTGAAAGAATCTCCTCCAGTTTTTGTTCCCATTATCTCGTCAGGAAGGAAAGGACAACATCTTTAAAAGTACTTAAGTACCAAGTGAGTGACCCTTCTCTGTTGGAATGTTGCCCCACTAATGATGCAGAGAAGAAAAACAGCCATTTCTGGCAGAGTTTGCAGGATCTCTCATGCCAAACAAAAAAAAAAAAGTCTAAAATGCCTGGTAAAAATAAATATCACTATGAAATTCTGGCATGGGAAGCATTTCTGACAGCCAAGGCTTAGCTCATCCTGGGGGGTAACCCAAAAAGGCCAGCAATTTTCATTCTTTGTTTCTACTTATCGAATGTTACTTGCAAACATAAGCTGTTATCCATTAAACAAGGTGTCTGTGTGAGAAAATTATAATAAGTAAATGGTTCTTTGTATGTGTAAGAGAGCAGGCAGATCTAACTGGGAGTGAGCTGTTGTGTCTGGGGAATGAAGTGAAGCCATAACTCTGATGGCTGCAGTGCCCAGCTCTTATGGGAAAGGTGTGTAACTTTCTGTGTGCAGAACAGAAATTAATCACATGCAAAGTACTCTGAAAATATTTTCTTATAACATCTGCATGGAAAAGCAAATGATGAATCAAGGGAAAAAACCAACAAAACGAAAGAGGAGATTCATTAAAATAGTGGAATTCTTGCAAAAGAATTCTTAATTCTGTCTGTGAGCTACACAAAAGGGCATTTGGAAGACAGCACTGCAGAACCCTGCCACTCTTCAGGAGTTGCAGTCAAAATATTTTTCCAGCAAAAGCACTCATCCATAGCCCAGTGATTCACTCCATAATATAAGAGGACATAGTGTTGAATGCTTTTTTTCCTTTTTGCTACATAATGCGTAAAGTGTTTTCAAGAGTAACACCTTTATGGAGTTACTAGAGGAGAAGACAGAGATTGGACGATGATATAATGGTTGAAGTACTTAGGAAGAGAAGGAAATCACTTAGAGAGTGAACTGAGAAATAGCAAAATTAAGAAATAGCAAATTAAGATTATGGCAGTTAATTCTAAACAGACTAGAGGAAGCATGGAACATTTTTCAGAATATAGTAGAAAATTAAGACCTAATTAAGTTTTATCTGAGGAATGTTTTTAAATTTTTCTTTTGATTTATTAATTTTGTCATTCTTGTTTCTATACCACAACAAAATAGATTGACCATTCTGCATTTGAATCTGATAATAACATTAGATATTAAGAAAATATCCTTAAGATTGTAACTTGAAGTGTTAAATTTTACACTGCGTTAGTGAAGGAAGAGGTGTTCTTTGAATACGTAAAGTTCAGATGTGGATCAGAGTTTCTCTCAAATTCTGTGGCTAGAGTCCATTTCTAATACTTACTAAACATACTCAGTGTGCTCTAAGCTATGTGAAACAGAAACAAGAGAAACTTGTAGTCACTATGGTCTTCCCTGTGCATTAAAAGTGTTGGGTTTTGCTCACTCAAGTCTCTAGTCTATAGTTTCTATAGTCTAGTCTATAGTTTCCAACAACTCTGCTGAGCTAGAATGAAGCACAGATGGAAATGCAATATACGAACCCAAATTACCTTAAACTCTTAGAATGCTAATATCATATCAATGTGTTAAGTTTCTAAAATCCTAAACTTGCAATGATATGGATACATATCATTGTATACATGACTGGGAGGGAGGTTAGATATGTGTGCATATGTGTGAGTGACTCATGTGAAGGGGGTGTGCAAGTCTGGATCGTGCTCCCACCTGTGCCTTTATTCAGGTCTCACCCAGTGCTTGTGAAGAGCAATTAATTTGTTCCCTCACTCACATTTATCAAGAACTAGTATGACAGAGGGAGAGGTGTTAAGAGGTATCTCTGATTCAGCCACCTGATAGGAAAGCAGATGGTTGACATCTTATCAGAAACACTCAAGGGTTATATCTTGTTTGTGTTGGCAGTACTTGCCAGACCCATCATGCCAATAAAGTATTAGAAGTGAATCATCTTCAAAAAAGAAAACTCTCTTTATCATTCTGTCTACATTTTTACATCTCCATAGTAGCTTCTGCAAACAAGAAAGGTGTGTGAGCTGAGAGAAAGATGTTTATGTCTTTCACATCTATTCCCATGACTACTTGTTTCTTTTTTAAGAAAGGGAAAGTCAGCCCATCGAAGATATTCCACATACTGAGATATAAGGTCACCTTCCTTTCTGATCGTGTGATTGATTTTTACCACAAACTTCTTATCTGAGTACAGAGACTATTGATGGCAAACTACATTAATAGCTGGAAGTCAAAGAAAGACACAGGTCTTCAGTTCTTTAGAAAGTGCTTCTCTGTGGAGTCAAAAATTAATTTAGGAGACACAACTTGCTACTTATCCATCTGAATGTGTTTGGGGAATAAAGATAGCTAGGCTTCTGTCTTCAAACTGAATTCTTCTTTTGCTGGTGTTCAAGAGGTCATTTCCCTTTTAAGCTATTCCTCTTTTCTTTTTTTTCTGTGCCAGAGTCAAGGTATTAAGCTGTGTAGTTCCTAAGGGTAGGCCATGGGCCACCTTTGCAATGCAGACATTGTGCAAAGCTTGGATAACTGCCATTTCACTGCAGGGAGGAGTCTCATTAGGAATAGAAGAGGGTGTTTATTTGCATCATTTTTACATAGAGGATGTTAGGGAACCAGAAAAAGAAGGAGCAGAACCAGCTTTCAAAAACACAGGAAGAGCTGTCATCTCAAAGAAAACATGAAGAAAGGTTTGGTTTGGTCTGTTGTTTGGTTTTGGTTTTTTTTTCATATTTTGAGAGTCAATTTACTTATATTTTTTTTCCCTTTTCTTCTTTCTTCTTCTTCTTNTGGAAGATTAAGGAGCCTTGGAGGTAGTTTCTGTCCCACGTTCTAGACATACACACACAAAAAGGGGTAGGGTTAGATGAATCTGTACTTTGGACATTACATTACAAAGGACCTTTTGCAAGTTTCTTTGTATCTCAGCTTTTGAATGTAGCCATTTAATGTTATCTTTAGTTTTGCTGGTCTACACTGCAAAGTACAATTAATAGTGGTCCATGAGATGATCATAAAGTTTCCCAAAACAAATGTGCAATTCGAATGCTTAGAAAACAGCAGTTAAATGAAAGGTGAAGAAAATTAAGTAACACATAAACTCTAACCTGCTAACCTGAATTTTATATTTTTGTAAATTAAAACAATTGTGGTAACACTGCAGAAGATGACATATGGTTTTATTAAGAATAAGTGAGCAGTAACTTGAAAAACACTGTAGGGGACAATGGTGACAGTATTTGAATGTTTATGACACCTACGAGCCTCTCTGGGTACACAGTAGTAGTGCCAGTACTTAAAAAACTTAAGGGAAGGCAGCAAAGGAAAATGTGGTAACAAAAAATATATATCAATGTTAAAATTTCATTTAATGTGTTTAACCCAGAGACCATAATTTCAAATTAGGTAACCAGATGTAAAAGCTGTCAATCCCTCAGCTCTTTGGAAAATTAAACTATTTCTTTACATCAGTGAAGTTGGACACCAACTGTCCTATGTATGGGTAAAAACTTTTAACTTACCTGGTAATCCAAGCTACCTCTTTAGTTCACTGGTGGAATGGAAGAGGGAACTGATGTGGGTAATGTACCAGAGAAATAACTAAAGAAATTAAAAGGGCTACTGGAAAATCTCATGTTCTAATACCTATGATTTTATCTTGAACTTAGAGCCCTGTTGGGAATGTTCTGGTGTTTTCCTGGCTTTTCTGTTTATTTAGTGGAGCTCACTAGTAAAACAGAATTTGATCAATCAGAGTGCAGAGTTTGTAATTATCCAGTCAGAATTTCCTGAGCTATGTCCACTGTAGAACCTAAGTTCCGTAGGAGTTCCAAAAGATCACCTAGTCCAGTCTGTACTGCATCAAGACTAAACATGTCAAGACTAGTACCAGTATGCTTATCAAATTGTGTTCTTATAAAAATCCAGTGGAAGAGATTCCACAGTGCCTCTAGACAGTCTGCTCCACTGTTGAAATATCCTCAGTTGGAATGCTGATCAGAAAAATCTTTTAAGCACTTCTTGTTGCAAATGAAGTTGGTTCTTTCATGTCTTTCTACTGGAGCCATAGAGGATGGCTGATCAACATCTCTGTAATTAGCTTTTATAAATATCAGAAAGCTGCATCTGGTTTGAAGCTTTTATTTCTTGACTAGGCATACCTAATTCTTTCAGTTTTTTCTCAGAGGGTTTGATTTATACATTTCTTGTTCTTATTATTTTCTTGTTTCTCTACAGTTGTTTTTATGTTTCTATGGTGTTCAGGCAGGACTAGACATAGTATCCAACTGGGGCTTCAGTATTATGCAAATTTAAGAAATCAAATTGTTTCATATATGGCACACCTGTTAAGGTGTTCCAGAATTCAACACATTCCTGGCAGTGCTGCTGCACTGTTGGTTTATATTGTTTGTAATCCTAAGATGCTGCATTTTTGTCTAGTCCTAAATTCAGTGCACTTTATTCATTTTTCATTCTGTTTCCCAAGAATAATATATTTCTAACTACTGTATTTTTCCTTGTTGGTTTTTGGACAACCTGACCAATTTGTCAATAGGATTTGGGGTGTCTGATCTCATCCTTCCCGGTGTTTTCAGCCCTTTGCCTTTGTTTTGAGGTTATCAGTTGTTGTAGCACAGATTTTGCAAGCATAAATATTGCATTGTTTAAGTTGTCAGTGAACATAGTAGACAAAACAGAACTCAGGACGTATCTTGAAACAGATCTGAAGTGCCTTTGCCTTTTGATGAATAATGACTAATGACCACTGTGGTTTCCTTATATCAGATGGTTGCACATCTTCCCATATCTGTATTTAAAATGTCATTCTATGAAAGTGTCTTGTGAGATGATGCCAAAAGCCAAACAAGGTGCATCATGTCTGTTGCCTTTTGTTCACACAGTGAGCTTTACATTAATTTAAAAAAGGAACTTGGTTTAACACAAATGCATTTTGCCCATTTTTCATGTGTGTTTTTCATTCTAGTAAATTAATTCACTCTATCTCAAGTATTTAAGACACGATTGCTCCAAACTTTTCTGAACACATCAATTAAGCCACCCAATGTGTCATTCTTTTCTAGGAAACTTAAGGTGGGGAGAAGCATCTTCGCAAGGAAAAGCTCATTTGAATCCTTTAAAAATACTTTGATAGGTAAGACTTCGACTATTTTTTTTCTTCCCCCCCCCCTTTCTTTCTTTAAACCTCCTATTAAGATCTTTGCAGTTTCAAATAGATAAAGTGTATTTTCCCTAATAATCCTACCTACTTCTGGTCCCTTTCTTCTTTTTCCAATGACACCATGCTCTTGGTTGTCTTTTTCCTGACACAGGTTTGTTATTTAAAATCATCCTGAAAATGATGCAAACTATTATTGTTATTTCATAGCACTTATTTTCTATCATTGGATTGGTTTATTTCTCTAATGTTTCTTTTTGGAGGGGGTGTATCTGAATGATGTCCCAAAATAGTTAGTAGGATAATAATCTTCTTCCTGTTCCATTTATAATGACTAGTGGAGTTTTTTTTTTGCTTGGGCATGTTGTCATATAAATTAATTGTTAATTATATTTTAATTACTTCTTTCTCATCTGTCTCATAATACTTGAGTTATATATCACTTATCAGTGGTCTATAAATTATTGGTTACTTTGTGATGTTCCTCATAGGTGTGGGTAGAAGCAAGTACCTATGTTGTGCATGGGTTGAAGTGTATTCTGATATTTACATAATCTTAAAGTTATTTAGTCTGAAAGAGGCAAGACCAAAGTGTATGGTTAAATTTTACCAACATTATTTAGCAACTATTCTGCTTTTACCACAAATATCCATTCTACACTGCATAAATCTACTTTACAATTATTCCTCCAAGATCCCACATGTAATCAGGGTTATAGTCAATCAAAATATTTATCAACAGGTAGGTAATTGAGAAGTTTATAATATAAATTTTCATCTGTTCAACTGCAACCTATTTAGGAGATTTTTGTGAAAGATAATACTATGTGTTTCTCTAACATTTCATGAGGGGATTTCAAAATTACTAATAAGACAGAGATATAGTTTAAGGAAGTTGAGCTTAGAGAGGAAAGTGATTTGCCAGAATACAGTGCAAGATGCAGAGGACTGTAAACACACTTCAATGGAGTGGGTAAAAACATTTGTTCCTGAGGAGAGAACTGAAGAGCTAACAAGTGAATTTATTTGCATTTAGGACAATATTTTTCAAGAGGCTTTTGTTTCAAACACAGGAGAATACTCATCTCAACAGCTGACTGTTGCATGACCTAAGTATATAATTATCAGGAAGTTCTGGGCCCTGTGTCTGTGCTTTATCACACTCAGTACTTCAGCACCTAAACTTCTAAAAGCTTCTGTGAGCCTGAAGTCAGAAGGACTCCTCTGAGTTATACTCCCTGATGATCTAGCCTTAGTAGAAAATATAAACTTAAATGAATTTTGGTTATGTTGCTCTGTATTTTAGGGAGATACAGTGAGCGTTTTGCATTCTAGTCAGTTGGCCAGTCAGTGTGAAGTTACTGTTTTCTCTCTCTTAACTTTAACCCACTATTCAGAATTCCTCCGCTTCAACCATCTTAAACTCTGATATCGCAGAGTTTATTACTTTACAGTAATTGTGTATACTTTCTATGCCTCAGTCTGTCACTGATTCCAAGTCAATATTAGAATAGAGAAGTTTTTAATCTCTTCACCTCAACCTGACCCTCTTGACTACCTGTATTTGTTGTTACTCTTCTGCAACTTTGCACACTTTGCCTATCTTGCACTAACGTGGATCTATTCCTATCTTGAAGCAGTGGTTCAGCATATAGAGAAAAAAAATCTGCTTTTAAAAAATTTTGGTGGCCATGTATAGTAAATTCAAACATGGTTTGCTGTTTACTGCTTCTAATGGTGTTCCTGCTCTTGGGAGTTCTCAGTGAAGCTGTGTTGGATTATTTTCTCTTTTCACTGAGCACAATTTGTCAAGACTCAGTCCCTGTTTTAATTTTACATTGACATTTTTAATAATACCCCTTGTCTTCACCATTTTACACTTAATAGGAGTGGCATGATTCTCTCAATCACATGCTGTGCCATTTTCTTACTCTTATGATTGTTTAAAGGATGGGATTAATTGCAGCTTCCTCTGGATTCATCTATGGGAAGGCTTTAAATAAGACCATTTCTATTACTGGCCCTTTGGTGTCAATTTGACAAAATTCTCATCTTCCCCTGTGGTCCAGGGTTTGGACTATCTGAGTCAGCTTTCTGTTCAAGTTAATACTTTGAAATCAACTGAGATTAATTATTTAACAACAGTTCCTTGCATTGTCAACCCTATGTATTAAAATGTCAAATCATGCCAAAAGGATCATAAAACTGGCTCTAAGGGTGATCTCCAGTGAAAGCCCGTCTGCTTTTTAATGTGGCACAGAAGGCACACAAGCCAATTGTCCAAGTGTTAATTTCTGCTCCTGCAGGAAATAACCCTAAATCTTTTTTTAGGATACTTGAGATTCATACGTAGTTAGCTATCTTCGGACACCGCGGCTATAAGGAAAATACCAAATAGCAGCATATTGTCACGAACGGAGGGGAAAATCAGACGTTTCTCATAGGTAGCAACATGCAGGCTGAGCAAAGGGCTCGTCAATGTTTTCCTTTCGAAGGGAGTTGGGCAAACGGGGACGGGACGGGGAGAAGGGCTCTGCGATTTGTCCTGGGTACAGCTAGCCGGCACAAGTCGGGAAGCGGTGGCAACGCGCTGGGACCGAAGGATGGCGGGCAGCCGAGAGCCCGGAGCAATGTTCCTTGGCGATGCTGCGGAAGCTGGAACAGGGAGAGCAGACACCGACGACGAGCCCCGAGCACCGCAGCCGCTTTAGGAAGGGCTTCCCCGCCCGCGGTGAGCGAGCCGTACCCGGGGCAAGTGCTGAAGGTGTCCGGGGGCTCTGGGTGAGCCCAGGGGTCTCGCCGCGGGCTACGGCCCCACTGGGTGGGGAAGGGAGGTGCGTACCCCGCCGCGGAGCCTCTGCCGCGCCGAAAGTTTGCGAAGTGCCTCGGCGCTGGGGGGAGCGGGGCGGGGGCTGCCCCGGCGGGGCTCCTCCTTCGGGGCCGGGCCTGGGCGGGCGGAGCGGGGAGGGAGCCCCCGGCCCCGGAGTTGCCGCGGCTGCGGACGGAACAAACGGCGGTCGTGTCAGGGTGCTCCGCGCTGGAGGAGCCCGCGACGTTGCTGCGGGCGGCGCGGGGCCGGGGCGCTGCCACCATGAGGCGGCGTGGCGGGGGTTGTCTCCTGCCCGCGCCTCCGCAGCTCCTGCTGGTGCTGCTGGGAGCGCTGCTCCGCTCCAGAGGTAAGCGGCTGCCGCGGCACGCTCTGCCCCGCGGCAGCGCGGGGGGC
>VZTT01068718.1:75956-105695 GCA_013400855.1 Buphagus erythrorhynchus
CGGGCGCGGGCTTTGTTCCCGCGGTGCGAGCGGCGGGCCGGGCCGGGGCGGGCGCGCAGGTTGCCTCGCAGGCTGCCGTGCCCGGCGTGTCGGGACAGCCGCCGCTCCGGAGCAGGAATGCAGCCGCGCACCCGCCGCGACGGGCCCCTTAAAGGTACAGCCCGGCTCCGCGGTGGCGCCCCGGGCTACCTGCCTCGCCTCGGCGGGGACTGGGAGTCCTCCCGCAGCGCCCTGGCACAGCGGGGCCAGAGCAGGAGTACCGAAAATAGTGCCGAGGGGAGGGTTTCGCTGCGCTCTTGGCGAGCCGGGAGGTAGTCCCATGAAGTCTCGCCATGAAAACTTTAGCTTTTTAGAGATGGTCGCTCTGTCAACTGGTATCTTCTGTTTCTTCGTCTTGTGCGGTGGTTCTTGATTTTTCAAGTGCGCCGGTTAGAGAAGAAAACATCTAAACGGTTCGCAGAATTGTTTGAAAGAGTTAGAAGGCTTTTGGGGGAGGGGTATGGAGAGAGGAGATACGTACCTCATTTCTTTCCCCTTACTGCTTTGGCAGCTGCTGTATAATTTCACCCATCCGTTTTCTCCGGTGCTACTCTGAAATTACAGGAAGCATTTGCAGTAGTGCTGCTGACCTCCATCATTCTACAAGTATTGCCCCTGGGGCACAATCATAGGGAGTTTGGGTTTCAAGTAATATTATTTCTCTTCTAACAAGAAACCTAATTGCAGGCAGCTTTGAAGAACGTGCTAAGCCAGCTTGCATAGACTGACTAGAGAGGGCTGTAGTAGTTCCATCTATCAAAAAGCCTGCTTTTTAGGAGTCAGAAGTACTCTTGAGTTCCCAAATGCCACACAAATGCTTAGCTGCCCTCTAGGAATGAGAAGGATCTAAAAGATAGATCTTAGTGTACGTACAGATCTGGATGTGTTTTATTTTGGCTGTTACCCAGGTGCTCCTAGTTAATGTGTCTGGGCTGTTAACAGCCATGTGGGGGATGTCTGATTGTAAAATGCAAGTTTGCTAGTAGGTGGTTGTTCCTTGATGTCTCTAGGATGCTTTTTTTATGGCAGCTTGTTTCTCTTTCAAATAGTTTTCCCATCAGTGCACTTTTGTGTATCCTCTTGTCAGATGACTGTAAGTTTATGATTGGATGTGCCAGCTGCTTCCAGAAGTGAATATCCTTTTTCCTCCATCAAAATATAAGGAAATAAGGACACAGTTTTGCACTAGAGACACAATTCCTAAGCAATCTTTTTCCTATTTGAAACAAGGAAAAACATGAGGAGATACCAGGATGGAGGTGGCAGAGAAAATGCCAAAATTTGTGAAGAGTCAGTGTTCCTCCACTTAGCTAGAAAATTTTCCAAGTTGTCCCTTAGAAGTACCTGCAAGGGTGGCGTGCAGTTTAACTGTCACAAAGCATCCATGGAAGTTGCGATGCCAAACAGGTAAATTGTTAGAAACACTTGGTCTTTTACTACTCTGCCTCAGCACAGGAGAGCGTAAAGAAACAAGTCTGCAAGACTGACCTTTGACTCTTTTGTAGTGGATAGTGGCAGATCAAACTGGAGAAGTCTGTGCCAAAAAAACCCCAAACCAAACCAGCAAAAGAGGTCTGCAAGTATCTTGAGCTCTTGGAAAAGTCCATTGCAGGTAAAAACAGGTATAGAGAGGGAATTTAATGCTAATGTCATGCGCTGCTGGTGGCTGGAGTGAAGAAGGACCTGGTGTTTAGATGGTCTGTGTTAGTATAAATACAGAATGTCACAGAACCTGTCTGGCTGATGTGTTTGATGTTCTGGCTCCTGGAGCTTTGCCAGAAAAATACATAGCTAATATCAGAGCTTCACTTCTGAAATACCTTGACTACATTTTATAGTTGGAAACCTGAATGTGTTGCTTCTGTAGGAGTATATTTTGCAGTGGGAATCACAATTTCCACTGCCTCTGCTTGGCATTGCTGTTGGTTCTACAGCTATTAGCCAAGTGCAAAGCACCCATTTTCTTATTGTCAGCTTGGAGCTAATAATGTTCTACTTCCTGTGTGTGCTGGGACTGCTGGGGTTTGCTGATCATCAATTTGGATGATATTCACAGATCTCTTGATCACCCTGAATTATCTTGACTTTCTTTTTTCCAAAGTGGTGATGGCACTGAGTAACATCTCCTATATTTCTAAAATGAAGAGCAGCATGCTGCAGGTAGTGACAAGTGGTGGGTTTTTTTTGTTTTACTTTTGACAATTCTTTCTATTAAATATAGGGGAAAAGCATATAGCATAAATCTTCCAGTATGAAGTTAGCATTATTATTTAGTGTATATAAGCAGTTTTCTTTTATATTATCTTTCTAGAAGCTTTCAGTTGTGTGCTATAGCACTGTTTTCTGCAATAGAGAAACTCTTCTTGTATCTTGGGAGTGTGGGTGTATGCAGCAAGAAAATTAATAGGTGCGTAGTTACATAAAGTGCTTGCATTTTCAGAGTATCTTGTGAACCTTGAAGAGGGATATTCTGTTCCTGTGGGACACAAAACGTGATTTCAGAAAACTGGTAGCTATTTTTCTACTTTGTCTTCCTTGAAGTTACAGAAGAAGTGGTTAGCTATAAACATTATCCAGTTGTTTGTAGTTCAAACCTGAAAGCAGTACTTTCTGTATGTTAACTAGAAAAAGAAATCAAAGTGATTTGTATTATTTTACTTGTAAATGCTCTCCAGACTAGTGAAATTAACATTAAAAAATAGTTAAAACATTAATTCTATGAGAATGATCTGTAGTCTGATAATGCTCTTGAATCTTCATACAGTCTTGTGAAATAGGCAAATATTATCCTTGTTTTGTAAATGTGGGAAGTGAAGTAGAAATTGTCTTGCCCAAGGCCAACTCCATTTGCCCTAGAATGCAACTTACCGTCAAACACAATAGAATGTATGCTTCATAACACTTATAAAAGCTGATAAAGAGATATTATCTTATAAACCAGTTAAGGTTTTAAAAATAGGTTTATTTAGTAAGTGCATGTTCTGCAGCTTCATTTAATTCCTTTGCTGCTTGTGACTGTTTCTCTTTTTAATAATACTTACATTTTTCTTGCTGATGGTCAAAAGATCATAAAACCACAGAAATTTTACCAACTCTTTGTTGGAAAGGGTGACTTGGTAAATAAAGTGTTATTAAAAGAAATGTAAAAGAATGGTGGATACTTAATTTCTCTTGTCTGCTGTTATTTCTAGCTCAGCTATTAGTGATGTTTTCTTGTATGGCTTTACATAGTAAGATAATATATATATATATTGACTTAAACTGACCATCTTTTAAGATGTCTGGCTTTACCTAATAAAACATCCAGAGCTGGAGCTCTGGCATACAACAAACCCACTCCCTTAAATGGCATACTGTATTTAGCAGCTGTGCTTCACACATCATGGCAGAACACACTAAATGTAATTGTCAGCCTCGAATCTCATGTTCTTGATGGTTAGGCTCTTACTTTTGTATCTGTGGTGCCTATAGTTCTTTGCCATTGTGGTTAGGTTAGGTATTATTCTTTTATGGGATTTTTTTGTCTCTGCTGAGTGAAAAGTGGGCACTGTATTGCTCCTTGAATCTCTTCTTTCTTCTGTCTGTAGGTTTCCTTTTCCCTGTACTAAAGATAGTAAGCATATGGATCCAGGGGCTTGTTATTCTGTAGAGTTGTGGTTTATTCATGCTGTATATCTGGTTGCTCTGAGACTGTTACCTGGGAGTATTTGACTGCCCTTCTGTTGTGAGTGAATTCATGTTCAGGTTTTTCAGCTTTCCAGGCATGTTTTTTTGCCTCTCTTATGCAGAACTGTCTGTTAGATGCTGAAGCATTCCAGCCTGTGCATTTAGTCTGGGGGACTCTTGAGCTGCAGTCATTCTTTCTGTGAGCAGCAGATCTCCAAGGCTGTTGTGAGCCTAGATGAAAGGATACTCACTGTGTAAGGACAGGAAAATGAGTTTTCATAAAGACCTTATTAACATCAAATGGAGCTGATGTTTGTTGACTTTTGTAGTGCTGAATTGTGAATGACTGAAATTCTTCATATCAGGGAATTACATAATTTAATACGGAAGACAAAGAAAAAAGGGAATTGAAGTGTCATAAGCCCGATTCTGATGGTATGAGATATATTAACATTCTGGTATAAGCATGTTAGCACACCTGTGGGTTGAAAAGTAGTAACAGAAGCTTTGTCTGTCATGAGGTTCTTAGTGATTAGGTTCTTCTGGTGTTAGCCACCAGTCAGCAAGTCACAAACCATTAAGATTAACAGACAGTAGTGTAGATGCATAGTCAATGTTTGTACTGCCAGTTGCAGGTTTGTCAAAAAGTGTATGACCAAAGACAGTGCAGATCTTGTTTCTCAAGCTGTTGTTTGTTGATAGCAACTTTCTGGTGTTGCAATACTCAGATGTAAAAAGCACCAGATTTTTTTCCTGAATGGATTAGAGTTAGAATAGAATTCACCTTCCTGTACTATAGTGATGAGGTTGTGTAAAGAACTTGTCCAGCAAAGCTTCCAGTAGATAATATATTTGCCTGAAAACAGACCCCATGTTCTGTAGTGTCAAGGTGCAGTTTTACTCTTGGAGTTCAGTGTACCAGCATATGACCAGTACAATCTACCAGTGAGACGTTATCATGACTCCAGGCAGAGGAGACTCCTCTCCTGGCTACCAGCATGGTGACTTCCTCCGTATGCCCTAGCAGGGCATAGTCTTCTATGTCTCTTTGTTACTGCCTGACAGCCCCTCCCAGCTGCTGGAGCTTTCTGTTTCTATTGCATAGCAGCAGTTCTTTAATCAGAAATCTTGTTAGTATTCAAGGATAATTGATCCGACTCTCTGGTAGGGGGTGGGGACCCAGCCTTCCATCCTTCTCCTACTTGCCACCCCCAGTTTGACCCCTGTTGTCTCTTTGTTTTCTCCTGTTAAGTTTGTGCCAGTGATATGTGTGTGTGCTGTTTTTCCAAGCAGCCTGAAGTTGGCTGTAACCAAGAGCAGCAGTTAAATAGAGCCCGATTTCCCCGCTTCCTGGCGTTCAGTTGTTCGGCTCCATTTTCTGGTCTTCTGTGTTTTTGATTTGCAGAGAAGGAACTTACTTGGTGCCCCCGGGCATCTCTTAAACCCATTAGAACAAACTCCATTATTTCACTGTACTTAAAAATCCTCCTCCTTTAGTCCCAGCATCCATCAAAATAATGTATCCTCTGTAAGGCCCTCTGGAAAATGTTTAATAGGATCTTTTCGAACTCAAGGAGAGTTCCAGTTGGAAAGGGGGAGGGGACAAGGCTAATGGAAGATCTGACTGTGACTTGCAGTAAGCCTGAACTTGGCCTGTGTCAGCTCTCCCTTCACCTCCATGCTGAGGGAAAGCTGAACAGAGCGGATCCAACACTGGGATCAAAGCTGGAAACAAAAGGCTTTGGAAGAAAAATTTCCCGTCTGGCCAAGAGGCAGCCACACAAAAGTGGTGCATAATTTATCACTCGAGGTTTATTTCTGCTGTACTCCTTCTGGAGAGAGGAGGAAAAAAGAAGTGACTCTCCTGCTGTTTCAAAGTGGATAAGTGATGGGCTTTGGAGATTTGAGGCAGGAAGGAGTTCGAGATACCATGGAAAAACCTTTTCAGTGCATTCTGTACCCAGCTTCTCTCTTCTCAGACATGGTCAGACATTATTTCTGCTGAGGGGAACCCTATTCTTGCATTTTGAAGTTTCAAAGAGTGAGGACTTTTAACTTGTCTGGTAATTTCCAAATCACAATGGAGTGGTGTTGCCGTTGGCAAAATCAAGTTCTTTGACTTTCTTAGGTGTTCTTCTTAACTTAAGGATTGGTCTAGGTGCTGTGGCTCTGTGTAACATGAAGGAAGAGGCTACGTTTGCCCCAAAGGCTATATAGCTTTATAGTCTTAATTGGACATCTAAAATCTGATAAGGATCAGGGGTGTGATAATTCTACTGGGATAGATAAGGTCAATATTAAAATGGTATAGCTTTCTAATTAAATTTCCTTTAGCTTTGGTTTAATGGGAAAAGCTTCCAAAGTTTTTCATTCCAATCACTTCTTAGAATGAGGATAGAGAGAGGTTTTGGGTAGGAGTTGGCATCAAAGGCTACTGGAATCTGGTAACTGTGTAAATAAGGATGAGGAAGCAGATGCAAGAGTGGTGTAAACCATGAGAAGAAGGCAAAGGGATATAGGAATATAGATATTAACAGAAGCAAAGATAGGCATTTTGGAAATGAGAGCCAAGGACTTGAGCTGGCAGAGGAACAGAAGAGTCGTGTAAGGAAATCCAAGTGGAGTAATTATGTGGGATCTGATGGCAGAAAGAGTTGTTAATTAGGTAGGATAAAAGATGGAAATTTTGAAAGTGAAGATGAGCATTGAGCATAATTTAACTGCTGAGACAAGGAAATACTTATTTTACTAGTGCTTTAAAGGAGGATGTGGCAAATTGTTAGGAATCCGTGACAGTAGAGTCCCTGACCTAATGGAGTGATTTTATGAAATATTAGGAGCCTAGTAATGGGGTCAGAGGTGGAAAGGGAGACTATTGGCAGAACACTGAGATGGTGAACCCATGAGATAGCTCCATCACCACCTCTGTCTGCAGTGGTGGAATGTGGAACCTGTCAGCCTTGGGAGCATATAAGCCAGAAGGATTTTTGAGTGGGATGTCCAGGAAGGTATTTTGGAGGACAGTATTGTTTAGAAACGTGTATGAAATGAGAGGACAAAACTGAAGTGAGAAGCTAGAATTTTGGAGATAATTGCTTGGACAAAAGCATAAAGTAAGAATAGGAGATTACTATGTGTTTGGTAAGAAGTCCGGATATAGAAACAAGTGTAAGCCTGATGGCAGAAAATTGCTCCTTTCCTGGAAAAGCAGCCTACTTCTCTTCCCCTTCCCCATTTAAGAATTGCTGTGTGAAAGAGTGAGTCACTATTGTGAACAGTTAAAACATAGACACCTGATGTTCTCAGCCTTCTTCTCTGAAAGGCTCATAAGAGGCATTGTGGGACCATGCAAGGTTAGAGGGAAATACACACTCTGCTGCTTTAGCCTGAATCTCCAGCTCTGTCAGTTCATTTGACTTGGTGATAGCTGGTAGTGCTGGGGGAGGTTCTTGCTTAAGGTGCAGCCATTCACTGTATCAGAACTGTCTCGTGGGCTCTAGGGTTAGAATAAAATAAAGACACACCTTCTTTCTTTTTTTTTTCTTTTTTTTTTTTTTTTCCTTTTGCTCCCACCCAATTTTAGTTCTGAATTTCCATAACTGCTGAATAGTCAAATCCTTTCTTTGCAACTCTGAGGGCAGGGAAAAAAGAGAGAAGTCTTGGGGTTGTAATTTCCTGCTTCTGTTCCAAGCTTCTGAGAATGAACCAGGAGGCAGGATAATTCTCTGAATTAAAACTGCCTTTGTTTAAGAGGAAGCCAGCTTTACTGCTGTCCTTTGTTATTCAGACTTTGTCACTTCTTCAGGCTTGACAAATTTAAGAAATTAGGTTTTTGAGGCCTTAGAGACTGTATTCTTCTCACTGTGATTTTTGAAGCCTGCTATTCCTGAAAAGCCTGAGTTGAGTTTCTTGTGGCTGGAGGACATGCCACTAATTTGTGCTGCCTTTACAAAAGGGCCTTGATCACCATAGTACCTATTAGCATGAGGAAAAACATGATGAGTCTGTCTATGAGGGAAAACTAGAGAGTTTGTGGTATGGGAAAGGGGAAATAGTTGGAGGCTTTAATAGCCAAGAAGCAGGAGAGAATATTCATTGGTAAGTAGGAATGCTAGAGGATTACCTGCATTTTTGTCATGGATCTCAAATAGAAGTATTCAGTGTCTAAATCTTAGAAAGCCTGATGCAGGAATAAGAGAGACTGGGTCAGGAATCCTTCAAGAGCAATAGTCATTGCCTTGCAAACAGACCTAAGTTAAATACAAGGAAAGAGCCGGTTGAGCTCAGAGCTGTGTGCACACAGAGATGAAGTGGTGAAGGGAGTTTTCTTGGGGATTGTCTTGGAAGCAGGGAGGGACTGATTTGTCTGGTTGGTGTGGTTATGGCCCTTTGCTGTCTTAGGGAAGGCTGCCTCTGCATCTGACTTCTTCCCTGATCAGTGAACAGCAGCTGCAAGAGGGTGTTGACTCATGAAGAGCTGATTGCCGAGCGATTATCTCTACCACAAGGGTGGTAACCTCATGTGTTCCAGTTTGAACTGTCACCACTCATGAATCAATACTGTCTGTAAGCCTCTGTTCACTGCATTTTTGAGTATGGAAGAATGCAGACCTGCAGTCAGCATTGCCTTAAACAACAGAAGACCTTTAGGCGTTTTGGGTGTTAGTTGTTGGTTTATGGGGTTTGTTTTTGTTGTTGTGTTTTGTTTTTTTTCCCAGGCACAAGGTTCTTTTATCTGGGAAGCAGGTGAATACTCTGCCTGTGCCTCAACTCCTCTAGAAGGGCAGATTTGTCATCTTTGCACCTTTGACAGTTATGCCGAGTAATTTCTATGCTACTGGTACTCAAGCAAGGACAACCTTGGTGTTCCCTAACTTCTGCAACCTTCAAATACAAACTTTGGCTTGAAGCAGCTTGCTCACTAGCAGGAGAAGCCTGTTATTTCTCTGAGGTTTCTCTTGTTTGTGACCTGCCTTCTGTGAACTGGAAGATGAGGAGCTGTAATCTTCTGTTGCTCTTAGTGCAAATTCCAGACTGGAACAAAACAAGCAAATTGCTTAGGTTGAAGTTTTCCAGTCAATTGGCCCTAGAAAATGTTGAGTGTTTTTTCAGTGCTTCTGTTCTTGCCTTGTTATGGTTAGTTCTTCACCTGTAGATCTTTAGAAGTCTGGGAGCAAACTAACTTGAAAGGAATGTCTAAAAAAAACAAAATATGGATAATTCCTGTGATACTTTGTAGTAACTTTTTCTTGGTTGTGCTGAAAAAGCAAACTTGATGATGGTAATATGTATGCTGGAAGAATAAGAGAAACTCAGATGATTGCTTTTTGAGAAAGGACCTGTGAGCAATTTTTGTGATGAGATGCTTTAGAACAGACTAGCATGAAAGAGGGGATGGCAGACACTTGCCTCCTTTAAATGCTTGGCAAAACCCCACTTTACTTAATTGGATACTCAAGGTGAAACCTAACAGAAATAATGGGAGATATAGGGCAAATTAGACCTATGTACAGCTCTTCAATTGTAGGATAAAAATAAAGAGTACTCAGACAGAAGCCTTCAAGCAAGGAGGGGAGTGAGGCAGAGATGACATCTTTGGTATGTACATCTTGACTTACCCGCTTAGGCGAAACAGTCTCTGAGCTCAGGCTTCGATTAAGTGCCCCTGGGACAGCTGCCAAAACACCTACGTGTGCTGGCTACTATACTGTAGTGCATTGGTCCTGCAGGTTAATCTGGGAAAGGCATGGAGTGTTATCTGGGTTTGTCTTGGGTTTTTTCTTGAGCAACATCATAACAACATGCTTTGCATCCTGTGTCAAGATCTTAAACTAAATGTGGTGGCAATGCTAAAACTGTTTCTTGAAGCGTTGTGAGGACGGAGAGCCATTGGAGTTACACCCCAGAAGACCAGGTAGCCTAAGGAGCCAGCTTTTGTGACTGTGCAGGCTGCATACCAAAGTCTCTAAGGTATGTGCTTTATGGCTCCATGCCCTTTAGAGACAAGCAGAAGGGGAGTGGCTCACAGGAGCAAAATGACAGTAACTCCATAAGGAGAATATTATCTGTTGTGGGATGGGACTGAGCTAAGGTAGGTAGACAGCACAGACCCTCTGCAGCCCCACAGTAATGAGCCTCAGGAGCCTTTGCATGCTTAAGGCTCTGTGTGGCTGTGCTGGCTGTGTAAGTGGCCCTAGCAAGTAGGACGTGTTTGAGCTGTTTAAACCATTAGAACTGAATACAGTGCTGAGATTTTCCTCCTATACTAATCAAGAGTAAATTAAATATTTCACTCCCACAAGAACAAACTCCAGAGCTCAACTTTTTTTATTTTCAGATGTGCAACGACATGAAATTACTAGATCTATGAGATCTGTGTGATGATTACTACAGAGTAGGACTGGGAGGATTCCCATTGCTGATCCTAGCAGCATCAAAACCAATTCTTTTTATGCAATCTTGTCCAAAGCAGCAAAAATTGTCTCCACCTAAAAGCACAAAAGAATCATAGGCTGAAACCAAATGAAAATGCTATCTATGCTTATGAAAACATTGTTTTTGGGTTTTGACATTCCTTTTGAGGCTTGGGAAGCAAATAATTTAATCCAAAATTCTTATGAGAAACTAGTCAGAATCTAAACCAGAATGCAAGTTTCTATAGCAGAAAAAAAGAAGTCCAAACCTGCTAGGCAACTAGACTGCCACAAGTTATTGTGCAAAGTTATTCTGCTGGCACCTAGTGTCAAGTGAAATGTGCAAAATCAAGTCAGACTTTTACCAAATACTGCGCTGGCATGTGCAATTTGTATTGCAAGTTGGATACAGGGAAAATACCATAAACAATAAATGTTGGAATGAGAAGTAAAAGGAGAGGCTTAGAAGCCCCATAATCTTATGAGTAAAAGATAAAATACATTACAGCAAGGAACACTTACCTTACTAGAAATAAAATGTTAGTCTTTGGAACATTTTCATTTCTATTCTTGGACTCCATGCCATGTATCTCGTTATCTTAAAACCTCTGTAGAGACAGGCCCTTCATATGTTGAATCCACTTCTGGAAAAAACTTAGGCGTGCTGCTTTTTACATGTGGGTAACACTTGCAGAGGTTGTTTTGCCAATAAAAGTGTCCTTGAACTGATTGTGGTGGGATGTGGTGCGAGTTCTGATGTAACATGAGGCTCTTTGCAAGTGCAGATTTTGATGAGAACTCATCTCTAAAATCTCTAGTAATTTTGTTTTCTTGTTGCTGTTGTGAATTGGCTCCTTTCTTTCTGTGGTCCATTGTTGTATGGATGATGTTTGGAAATGAAATATCTTCCATCTGGTTAAGAAATTTGATTTAACCTTAGAGGCCTGAACTGCTGTCTTTGCTAGCAGAAAATAAACAATGTTCCAACTCTCCCCAGTAATCACCCACTTGCCTTTCTGCAGATCCATGTCTTTTGCAAGGATCCTAGAAGAGATGACTTATGGATCATGAATTGAATTTGGCCAATCCTCTGTTCCTTCATATCTATCAATTTAGTCCTCTCCTTCTATTTAAACTTGGTAAATTAAACACACTGCTTTAAAACAGTGGGCTGGACCATGGCAGTCTGCTTTGCCTGGACACAGTTGGTGGCTTGTTTCAGGTGGCACTAGGAATGTAACTCCAAATGACTTACAAGGGCGTGTTACTGATTCAGAGTAGGGTTTAGTATAATCTTGCTTTATGGGAAATATTGTCATCAAACGGCCAGTTTTTTGGTTATCTAAAATTTGGTAATTCCCATGTTTTGGAATAGCAAAATTGGAGGAGTTTTTGCTCCTGCTGACTTTTCTTTTAGTAAACTTGATATCTCTCTGAGAGAATTTTTTTTGGTGGGGATGCTAGGATGTTGTCACTGCTGAGGATTGTTCTCTGCCCACAGTGTATGTGGCTTGGCCTCCAGCTGCTGGGCTTCCTTGGCCCAGGGGTGTGGTTTCTTGTTGCGCAGTCTGGTGTGGCTCTGGGTTGTCCCAGAGAGCAGTCTCACTCCCTTGTCCCTTTGATAGATCTGCGTAGATGTCTGCTGGATGAATCAGTCCAGCTTGTTGGTTTGTCACAGAACTGGCCTGCAGAATGGTGAAACCACAGGTGGTTGTGTGGTATTGGCAAACTGAAATGAATTGCTCTTCAGTGAGCTCATCAGTATAGACCTGATGGAAGGACAGAGAGAGGCAAGACCAACCATGTTTTTGGCACTGATTTGCTGCTCCTTCACTTTGCCTTGATAGCAATTTGGAAGGGCTTTCCCTAGAAACAAGGAAAGGTGCAAATTCAAGCCCAAGACTTAACTTCTATGGCTCACGTTAAGCATAGGCCTCTTTATTTTATTGTTACTTGTATGACAGTCTTAGTGCTGTATGAACATCCAAGTGTGGTGAAAGATCAACCCACAGATGTTGCAACTGGTGCAGTACATTAATTGATAATGCCCTTTGTGGTGGAAACTTCTGTTCATTAGGGTTGGAAGAAAAGACCCACTATCTTAATTTAGTTGGGCTACCACAGACTAATGTGAGTTGTTGCCAGAGAAATAATCAGTCTGAATATGAAAAGCTTTATCGCCTTGCTGGTGCCTTGATGCTTCTTCCTTAATCTTGCCTTTTAAATGACTGATGTCTAGCAGAGAGTTGGTTTTTGAGCCTTATTCGCAGACTCTGGATCAGAGTTTTGCTTGCTCTCCCCACCACTCTCCACTAATGTAGTGTGATGTTGTGGTTTGACAAGCCTGGCCTGTGCTTGCACACAAAAGAAGGCACAGTCCACTCGCCTCCCAAGCTGACATGGAAATGGCAGTGCTGATGTGAAGTGTCTGGTTAGTCACAGGAAGACAGAGCTAG
The DNA here is from genome assembly GCA_013400855.1 of Buphagus erythrorhynchus. Lineage (NCBI taxonomy): Eukaryota > Metazoa > Chordata > Aves > Passeriformes > Sturnidae > Buphagus > Buphagus erythrorhynchus. Next base: position 88,531 of record VZTT01068718.1, read on the forward strand.
CTGTGGGAAAACATAAGCTGTCTAAATGGCCATTCCTGTTCTCCCTGAATGAATCTGTGGCAGGCTGAAGGGAAAGATACATAGGATGAATCTTACACATGAATTGTCAATTGGATCATGTAAAGATTCACTCTATTGGAAATCAGAGCTTCACAGTGTTACATGCAGCATGTACATACAATAAAGACAATCCCTGCTGTGAAGATAATAATAATAATTTCTACATGTAGTAAATTGACAGATGTATGAAATAGTGAGAAAAACAAAACTACAATGAAATGCTGATTAATATAGTAGACAGAGGCTGCACTTGAGCTTTGCGTTTTAGTCCGTATGGTGATGCTTCTTCCTGCCTTTCTGTTGAAGCTGCCTTTCTCTAATTGCTCTTTTTCCCCCTCTGATACACTGCACGCAAGATTATCACGATTAGATATGTTTGTTGTGTCTGAGGTGTATTACTGGGAGAGTGAAAATTATTCTCTGATGTGATGTCCTTCTAAGAGGATTTAGTTGCTCTTTTTGCCCTGGATAGTGCATGTTCCTGTTATCTGCTAGCATATTCAATAAACGGTTGGCACTAGTCTAATGAGGAGCATCATATCTAAACCCAGCTTGCAAAGATCTGTTCTGTATCTGTGACTCTTCCCACCCTTTCTCCTATCCTGACCATAGCATCTCTTAGGATGGATCACAAAATGATATTTAACCATGTAATCACAAAGGTCAAGAAATTTGAGAACAGAAGCTGAACTTGGACTTGGTTAGAAATCCAAGTTTTAACCCTAGATTCCTGATTTGGTATAGTTTAGCTGTGTCCAACTACCTAATTATTAAATGTTCCTTCTTGCTGTTTTGTAGCAGCAAGCTAGATTGCTGGGTGGAATTCTGTAAATACACGATTGGCTCCAGTGGCTGTATTTACCCAATAGCTCATGTGTTTTTCCCTGCACCCCCTGGAGATCAGCTGTACAGAACTTGGGTTGGGAGTGCCATCTTTGCAAGCTGTTACATAAAGATTCCCTGTGGTTATTGGGCCAGGTGTGCTAACAGCTAGGTCTGGGATTTTTTTACTTTTCTCTCAGGAGAGTTGACAACTTTATTTTGGAGTTTACAGACTTTTTTCTTTTGAGGGTAAAGAAGTTAACCGTGGTGACTGGTTGCTTAATAGCTGTTTTTTTTCTGCACACTAAAGTCAGTGTTTTTTTCCCAGATTAGAATGTTACATTTTTAAACATTTACTTAAGTGTAGAATGATCTAATTCACTCTGTTTATTCATTTTCATAAGAATTTTCAGCACAGTAGCGTGCCTATCCTAATTCCAAATGTACAAACACTTGGTAAGCAGACTGTAAGAAGAAAATCACTCATGACCCAGTGTAGTAAATACATTTGTAAAGCCTTAAACAGGAAATTACTCTATCTACTTCTATCAGTTTGCTTCTGAGGCCATGGTTCTGCAAGCAATGAAGCAACAGCAGGAACCAAACTGGGCTAGGTGAGGAGGAGTTGGAAGATCCTTCAAGTTTGCATCTTTTTGAAGCTCATTGCACACTGCACCGCTTTTGCTCATCCGTTTTTTAATCAGGCTGCACAAGGCTGTGCCCGTTTATGGGGGTTGTAGGATGGGCAGTAAGAGAAGGAGGGCTAAGAGCTCTTTAGGGTAGCCCAACTGATGAATATAAAATCATCATCCTGAAGCTTCTTTCTCATTTTGAGCAAACATCATTGTGTTTCTGGAGAGCCTGAGAGTTGTGTTATCACTTAGACATAGTTAAATCAAGACTGCTTTCTGTCACTTGCTTATTGTGCACAGAAGATTTGTTTCAGGGGGATACCTGGAAAGAAATCAAGAAACTAGGTTACAGCATGAAGGGCAGAAAATTTTATGTTCCCAATGGAAAAAAGACATATTCCTCTGAGGCCTTGAAACCTAAATCATAATTTATGTATTCAGTTTGCCGAGTGTTTGTGGAGTTTTAAGGAGAGGTATGGGAATGATTTCCCAAATGCTCTTGCTGTTTGTAATTCCACATTGTTTGATAATGTACAGTAAAAAAATGAAGGGAGGGTAATAGAACTCCAAGCAAGCTTCTCAGAATCTGGACTTAGTGGACCACTTTCAGCCTCAGAATAAAGGACCAGGAAATGGGAAAGCTAACTGAGCTCAGCCTCTGAAGCTGAGATGGATGCTGTCATGACTGTAATGCTGTGTAGCTTAGTTGGGTGCTGTGACTTAAGCTGACCTGATCTCAACTCATCAAGGCTTGTTGTCTGAAGGTCCAAATGTACTAGATGTTCTTACTTACAGAATGATCCATAGGAATAAATGTTATGTTCTTACTGTGTCTGGGAATGGTAGCATAAGGTAGCAGGAAAAATTCAGCAAATTTAGTCAAGATACAAACTGCACGCTAAGACATTTTTTTCCCCCTTCAGAAATACTTCTTTTTTCTTCCTGACTGAAAAAAGGGTAATTTTACTGCACAACTATTGAATAGAATAACTCCTCCACTTAGGAGTGGATAGAGAAGAAAAAAAAAAATCTCTATTCAACTGAAAAAACTCCCAGGAACTTCTCAAGGTAGACTGTAATTACTGGAGATAAAATTCTGCTACAAGTAGACAAGTAGCCCTGTGTTCTGTCACTTCTCTACTGTTATGCAGTCATTTTGGGTAGCATTTATAGCATTTATATTTATGATGGACTTGGGTTGCTCTTTAATTAGAGGAAGTACTCTATATTTGGCTGAATAATATTATGTCTTGCAATGCCCACAAATTGGCTCAAAAGCCTGATTCAACTTGATTTGTCTGCTGTACCCTATTCCCCAAAGTATGATGGAATAACAGAAGGAAAATTGCTCTTGAGTCACTGTGGTAAATGCATCTGTAAGACAGGAGACATTACATTGTCTATTCATGGATTTTGGCCCTGAGATCATGGTTCTAGCAAAAGGAAATATGCTTGCATGGGGGACACAGAAGAGTTTAAAAGCTTTTCAAGTATGAAAAATTCTTCTTCCAGGGCTGAATGATGTGTCTGCTTAAATGGTTTCTGAGCTTTTTGAGGAATCTTTTATTTATATAGGCACTTCAAATCCTGGAACTTGGTCCAGGAAGTATCAGAAGCACTTCTTAATAATGTTGTTAATACAGACTATTCTCATGAGAAAAATCCGCAGGCATCTTTATCCTGCTTTTGTATGGAAGCATTGGTTATTTCAATATGTGTGCATATCTTCTCACCCAAAAAAACTGGTCCCAGAGAATAGAAGTTTCATGAAAACAGGCAGCACATTAAAGGGATGGGACCACAGAAGCAACTTGGCTGTGGGTGAAGATTCCTCGTGAGTTTGCATTTTGTTAGACATGAAAGAATCCCCTCCCTCCATTTGGCAACAGATGCATCAAAATTGACTGTTAAGAGATGACTCCATCTGAAACTGGCTTTGTATATCCTGTTTCTCATGTAGCTGTTGAGATTATTCAGGTGTGCAAGTTGGGGTCTTACTGGACATAAGCCTATTTCCAGGTCCCCAGGTAGTGGCAATGGTCTGAGTGGTTAGTTCATCAAGCCCAGGAGATGTTTAGCCCTCTCTGATTAGGAGGCAGAGGTCTTTAATGGGCTTTAATTGGGTTGCACTTTAGGGCTGCTCAAAAGCTTTGTTTGGTTTAGGATGTGGCTGCTTGGTTAGTAATATTTCTGGAAAGAAGCATGTTAAACCTGTGTTTTGAGCTAACTGGTTGCTGGCTATTTCCCAAATATGAATGAGGTTTTGGGTGGGGTTTTTTAGTAATTTTTTTTAACGTTTAAACTCGTGAAGTTTTTGGACTGGATTTTATCTGTTCAGGTTCTAATATTGTGCTCACCCCCAGCTTAAGGGTCCATGGAGTCTGTGCTCTCTTGTATACCAAGAAATTTTAAGTAGAATATCTGAAATAATTACTATTCCCAGTGATCTGCCCTGTGCCTCTGAGCGGCTGAATATGAGGTAAAATATTACTGGATGTCACAGCTTACAGCCTGGCAACTTCCATTTACTTTAGCATGCTGGGTTATAAACTGGAGCTTTAGGAACTGTGCACAAGTGTCCTGAGGTAATGTATTGCCAGATAAGATCCTCTGGATTGCTGGGTCTAGTGTGATTGAACTGGAAGGAAGCTGCAGGCGTGACTCTTTTCCCTCTGGAGATGTGCCTCTTGCTCTTCAGGCCGTGTTACAAGGCTTGTGTGCCTCAGCCTGGCCAGGGCAGAAGAGCTGAGGGCAGGCAAAGGAAGGAAAGGTGTCTTGTTTACTCCTGAACATGCTCAGTGTCTTGAAGCACAAGAGAGACACCTTATAATGCAAGTTGAACCAGTTCTGATGGTTTTTCCTAACTAGTTACATCAGAAAGGCCAAGGATCATTACCTCTTTTGCTGATTTTTTTTTTTCTTTTTTTTCTTTCAGCTTTCCTCCCCCTCCACCTTTTGTCTGCTTTCAGTTCACCCATCTGCATCTGGTCTTGCCCAGGCAGCTGCTGCTCTATTTGTATGTTCCCTGGGGGAGCTCTGGTGCTCCTTTAAGATCTCCTGTTGCTTTGGGAATTCACCTTTTAGACATGGTGCTTCATTAGCCTCTCTCATTTATTTAGTACTGTGAGAAAAGATTTCCCCTCCCAAAAAGCAGAAGAACGAGTTTCCAGCAGCAGCATGTGCTTGAGAGAAGAGTGTCTCTATGTTAATAGAACAGGTTTAAAAGCTATTGGCAAGGGAGCAGCTGGAGAGGTTTTGAAGGAATATTGTTTGACCGAGTTGGCACTGTGAGGCCCTTAGGAGGCTAAGGCTGAAGAAATCCCCCCTGCTCTTCCTCCCTGGGGAAGGTTTGTCCACTGATGAGTGACCGCACTGCCCCTGTGCACTGTTGCTTCTTGTCCCCTGCCTCGGTCTCAGCACGGTTGCTCCTTTTTGTTGCAGCTCGTTAGAGGAAAAATAGCCATTTGGGGTTTTTTCAACCATTGGGTTCTGCATTTCCTCATTTGCCGCCCCTCTCCCCTGCCGGGCGTTGTGGGAGCCGTCCCCTCTGCAGGCGATGGTGGGAACGACTCCGGCCTCACTTATCATCAGTGACAAATCAATGGCAGCCTTCAGAAAGCTGGCCCCCAGGATCCCCGCTCGGCCCAGCTCTGGAGCAGTGGGAGGCTTCCCTGGTGGATAAAGGACTCCTTGCAGCCCTGACTTGTTGCCTTAAATTTAACTGAGGAAACCTTTTCAGTCTCTTCATCAGTGGCCCCCTCCCCTCTCGATTTGTCTTGAGGAAGGTGGCGGCTGGTGGAAGGGGGGGCACATGGGGAGGTGGGGGAAAATGAGAGTGGGAGAGCATTGGGGTTTGTAACACTTTTTCTGTTTCCCTTTCACAATAGCCTGGCTAGTGCATGCAGAGCTGGGCTCACAAAGCCTCCCTGATGTGCCCGGAGTCCCGCAGGGCTCCTCACAGTGAAAGTTTGCTGTGTGTATTCCTACCAACAATACAGCTGGGCCCAGCAACAGGCTCCAGCTTTGGGCAAATATTTCTACAGCTTTTCCTTAATCGCTTTTGAGGGGAGGAGGGTGAGATGGGTTTGAGAGGTAGGAGGGTGAAAGAAATTTTCTGTATGCAAAGGAGACAAAAATAGATACGGGTGGATGGATTTATCTCTGGCTTCTGTGGTCCAGGCTTCTAAAAGGAACCTTTGTCAGCATCCATGCTAAAGCTAGAGAGGGTTTGAGGAGCATCAGTGTTGGACCTGAAGGAGAAGGGAGATTAAGGCAGACAGCACGTAGTGGTTTCAGCTCTGCTAGTCTAATTTTTTTGTTTTTCTTTAGGAAGGAAGCATAGCTGACAAGCCCTTTCTATGTAGTTTAATCCAAACTGTTGGTGTGGACTGAAAGTACAGCCTTTTTTTGTGCTAAGTTATATCTAGCATATTTCTGCTTAGCTGTTCCGTAGGGTTTATGCTTGATTTCCTATTCTCTCTATTACCTGTGAATTATTTCTCAGTTTCTAGTTTATTTGATCTGGGTCACAGCTCCGGACTGGAAGAAATCAGAAAAGTGATGTCCCTTAAAGCAAAGTATTTCACCTTCACTGTCTGATAGATTTTGGCCTTGGATGTTGCTTGAACCCACTGCTATAGCCCTGGGATAGACAGGTAGGCTCATATTGATGTGCTGGTTTTGTCTCCTGTTTCTAAAGCTGCAGTGGAGATACCTAAACAACATGAAACTGCTTGATTGGGTCAAGAAGAGGTCATGTGAGCCCACTTCTCTGCTGCATTATGAGGACCTCCTTTAAACATTGCTTTCCGCCTCTGCATGTCTGGCAGCAAGCTTGGCATTCCTACAGTTTGGAGTTAAATTCTTACATAGGTTAAGCTGTGTTGCATGTGTATTAAAGGTTCAAATGTCATCTTAGACCTGGTATTTGCGTTACAGTAGGAATAATACCAGAAGCATAATGCTTGTTCCGAGTGTTATGTCAAATTGAATTTGGGCAGGAGGTGCTCACCATTGTCAATTTTCTCCCAGAACAGGGAATACTTTTGCTCTAAGGTCATGGTTCCACAGATGCTTCACACTGAGCATAACTAGGGGCTGCACATATGGAGACTGAGCTTCCTGGACTCTCTGTCCAAGGCCATATATAGAATGAGTGAGACTACTGTGCAATGGTAAAGCTGAGAGTAAAGTTCTCAGCATGGATGTAACCAGTGCTTTTAAATAAGGGATATCCTTGCCTTTCTTTTGGAGATGAGCACAGACTATGAATCCTTATTTGTAGGAGGAAATTACTAATAGGCCAAATACAGATCTGAGTAAAAACAACATAGAATAACATCTGTCTTTATGGAGATGTTCAAGCAGCCTTACCCTTGCTAGCATCTGGTGACTGCCCTTTTGTTCCATTACTGATGATATATTATTTGTAGAAGCATTCTATCCATAGAACATCACAACTACTAGTGAGGCAAGGTTTGTAGGAAAAGAGAACAACTTTAGTTAGATCAACTAATGTGGCTGGAAAAACAAACAAGATTTTGGGAGCAGTTTGTCTTGACAACTAAAATAGAAGCCCAAGTCTTTAAATTAAGCACAGGTTGAGAACGTTTGCTTTGAGTTCAGCTTGACTGTGTTAGTGAATTGGATATTACAAAGAAAGTTACTGATATTTCTGGAGCAGAAGGGGAATGATATGTAGGAAAGGAGTTGGTGTGTTAGGGGCCAAGCCTGCTTGAATCCTTGCCTGATTTTTCTCTTGCAGTTGATTAAAGTGTCACCAATTTCTAACTTTCCAGGCTGAAACCTGAGGGGGAGAGAGAAGAGTTTCTGCTTAAAACTGTCTGTGTGACTTAAGTTAGAAATGATTTGGTGAGTTTGGAGAAAAAGGATGGAGAATGCTTCCTCCCTCCATGTTTAAAACCTTGCCATAGTACAGAAAAGTTTGAGAATGTTAGAGAGCTTCTCATACTCTAGAAATAATAAAAAAAAAACCTCAACCCAAAACCAGAAGAAGCTTAAGGATTCTTTGGTTTCTGAAATTCACCCATGAATAATGGAGTTGTAAATATCTTGCAAATATTCAAATATTTCTAATACTTTAAAAACTTTCAATCAGTATTTGTATGTGCTGAGTAGGAGTTAAAAACCCTGCCAGTAAAAACCTCTTGGATGCTCACTCTGGTGGACACTGATTATCCAGTGACAGGCTTGAGTTACCCAGGAGCTCTTCTCCAGTTACTGCCCCCAGCGAACGGCTCCAGAGGAACTCTGGTCCAGAGAATGCCTTCTGAGAGGCTACCCTATGGGCTGAGGGCTTCTTTGCTGGCCTACAGGCCATGAGGAGGAGGAGAAGACAGCTGCAGGAGGCTATTTCTGTGTGCCACAAAGCAGTGTTGAAGATTGTGTTGCAATGCAAGAAATAGCATGGAGAGCTGAGTCTGTCATCCCACGAGGGATACATGTAAAAACAGTGCAGCTGTGTGATGTCAAATACCAAATAATACAACCTGTCTGCCTGGTCAAATTATTCCAGGTAATTTTAAAGGGTTAAATTTTTGGCAGCTAAGTGATCCAGATGGAAGAGAGCTATTCTTTCCCCATCGCCTTGCACCTGGCTTAAACTTGTATATTTGTACTCAGTGGGAATAGAGAGAAAAGGGACTGCGCTGGCATCTGATTTGGAACAAGTTTGAATTTATGGGCATTTTTCAGGGGTGATAAAGAAAGAGTAAAGTTTAGGAGGAAGGAGTAGCAGAGGAGAATTGAAGATTTTATAAGTAGGGAAGCTTATTAAGAGACAGAAGGGAATGTGGGCAGGTGGAAGGCGGGTTCTGGGTAGTGGGTGTGAGATGGGACACTGCCTTGTGCTCTTTTCCTCTGCCTAGCTCATACATCTAGCCTGTACCTTTTACTCCCAAGTCCTACTTTCCTATAGTGGCTCACCCACAAAACAACTTTTGTCTTTCACATTCTTTTCTTTAGCCCATCCTTTTTCTTAGAAAAAGGGGACTTGCTAGTTTGAGAGGCCTGACGCTGACCTATTTGGTACTGTGTTTTCCCTCCACATCACCTGCGTTACTCCCCTTTCCTTCTGTAGTGTTACAAGCATCCAGCCCTTGTGCAAACCATTCTTTGGCTTTTCAAGTTGGACACTTGAGTTTCTGTCATGGGACTCTGTCTGTCACAGATCTAGAAGACAGAGCTGATTATACCATTTAAAGAAGTAAGATGTGAACATGAATCCGTATTTATGGATTGCTTGACTGTTCTGGTGATGAATACCATATAATAATTGTGCACTGAGTTCAGGAGTTTGTGTTGCAAATAATATGGAGATTGTGTGGTGCTGTAAAAGTGCAGAAGCTGTGCAGGTGAATTTAATTCTGGGATTTCATTAAAGCTTTTTCTAACTTGTCTATAATGGATTTTAAATGTTCTGTGTAATCAATAGCAGCTGGATTTTTCTTCTGAAGCATGCTGCGTAAGATACTTTTTTTGCCAGGCTGTTGCTCAGTTCTGCATACCAGGAAGCAACCCTTTTAAATTCACACCTGTGAAACTAAATTTACTAAAATCTTCCAGGCCTTGGCTCCTCATTTCCTTTCAGTGGAGGGAGAGCTGGTGTTGGGGGTGTGTCTCCTAGCATGGTGTTTACTGCTACCTCTGTGGTTAATCTGTTCCTCATGGACCATTCAATGCATTCAATTACCTTACATATTTCCTCCTCTGTTGAGTAGTGTATTTGTATATAATACGTATATCTCCTTGGAGTTGTCCCATAGCAGTTCCTTTCTCTTTCTGCTCCTGAAGGAAGAGAAGGTCCAGGTCTTGTAATACTGTCCTCACAGCCTCTTTTAGCCTCTTTTGACCCATTTCCTGTTGAGTGAGAAAGTTGAGTAAAGGCCACAGGTCTGTAGATGAAAAACACAGGGAACATGAGTTGAGATCCATGTTAATTTCCCTCTGGAAACTGCCTCTCTGTAATTACAGTTCCAACATCCTCCAGAAGAAAAGGGCCCTGTCCCCCCTAGAGCCCCCCTGGCAAATTTGATGTTCCTTGCAGCAGGGAAACCAGGCGTGGAGCGGAGCAGGTCAGCTGGGGCTTGAGAACGCTCCCTTTTGGTGTCTTCATTGCTGAAGGGGGGCGGGGGCTCTTGCTGTTCTCAACCCCCTTCTTGCCCCTTCCCTCAAATCTCCCAAGTAAATACAATTTTATTTTATTATATTGCTGCTGATCTACTGTTGTTTTTGATACAAAAAAGGTGGAAGGGGCAAGAAGGAACGAAAGAGTCTGGCGACAGGAAGAGATGAATTGCTGAAGAATGACACTGGCAGGGACTATTGTTCATTTTAACGCTGGAGCAGGAGCAGAGAGAAACGTTCACACGCCATTCTTGGGCATCCTGCTGGGCAGGCTAGGAAAGGGGCATTCCAGCTGGTCGTGAGATTTGGCTGGACAGATTGAATTGGGCTGAATAGAATGCTCGCCGTTTTTTATTATTATTATTTTTTTTCTTATAAAGAAACCCACTGATTAATTGCAATGGAACCCGATTAAAGGGAGAGTTTGAAATCCACACAGACATTACAGACATAAAGCTGTCAGCCTACCAGCATGTGATGACTGGGCCTTAACCCTTTACAAGGCTAATGGGGGAGGGGGCTCCTCACCGGAGTCAACATTGCTCAGTCTGTGTGTACGTGTTGGTGAGAGAGAGGACTTCTTTCATTTGGGGAAGGAGTTGTGTGCACAGCAGGAGACCTGTAAACAGATTGTATCTCTTGAAAGTAAAGGAACTGAAGAATGAAAATAGGGTTTAGGGTCATTTTGTTAGTGGAGAAGTTGTATGAGGGTTTGCTCAAATGTTACTGGCTATATTTTAATAGTTTTGCAGAATTCAGTAGTTCTTGTCCACCCACATCTGTCTCTCCTGTGCAGTCCTGAGTGTGGCAGTAGGAAAAATTATGTGCCGAGACCTGTAAAGTTCCACAGACTGCTTGGAGAATGTTACAAAAGAACTTGGTAGAAACATGAAGAGCATAAAAACTGGGTACGTATATAAAGGAATGCTAGAATGTGTGTAAGAACAAAGCTGTAGTTGAGCTCAATTTGGGGACTGGTTTGAAAGTGGATGGCAGCTTGGACATACATTGTCTCAGCAGAGATGGGATGGAATTTCAGAATGCTTAGAAAACCCTTTCTAGGACTAAAAACTCATTGTTATTATAAATTGATTTAATTTTACAAGTTTTGAAAAAATTCCATGTTATGATACTTGTGGCTGTCTTTAACCTATTTTTTTGCTCATCTGATTTAGTGTCTGGACATGGTTCAATGCTCTCTGCTCATTCTCTTCTTTAATACCCTGTTTGTAGCTTGCTTCTGTTGAGAAGCACAGATGATTTATTCAAATAGACTCTTCAAGCTTTGAAAGAGGTCTCTGTGCTGCAGTGTGAGGAGATTGGTGGGGGGGCAGATGCTCTTGCCCCCCAGCAATGCTTAGCTTCAAGTGTGGCACAGTAAAGGATGGCATATAAGTCCTCTAATGAGTGTGCTCTCCAGTCGTTTTATCTTTTTCTACAGCATCCTGTGCACATGTGTGCCCACTGGCTTGGAAATGTTTCTGTAGAGAAGTGGAAAGAGTGGAGATACGGTTGGAGCAAACAAAGGTCCTTTGTGGGCTCTGGGAAAATGATAGAGGAGTTGCTCTTTGCTCTCTAAAGCTCCTCATTCCTTCCAATTCATCGAATAGTTAAGGTTGGAAAAGGCCTTTAAGATCAACAAATCCAACTGTTAACCAAGTACTGCCAAGTCCACCCCTAAGCTATGTCATTAAGTGCAATGTCTACACGTCTTTTGAATACCTCTGGAATGGTGACTCTAACACTACCCTGGGTAGCCTTTTCCAATACTTGACAACCCTTTTGGTGAAGCAGTTTTTCCTAATAAGTCTAAATTAAGCCTTCCCATGCATTGAGACCACTTCCTCTTGTCCTATTGCTTGTTACTTGGAAGAAGAGGCTGACCCCCATTTCACTATAACCTCCCTTCTGGGAATTGTAATGGTGTCCCTGAGCCTCCTTTTCTCCAGGCTAAACACCCCCAGCTCCCTTAGCTGCTCCTCATTAGACTTCTGCTTCAGAGCCTTCTCCAGCCTCACTGCCCTTCTCTGGATGTGCTCCAGTACTTCAGTGTCCTCCTTGTAGTGAGGGGCCCAAAACTGGACACAGGACTTGAGGTGTGGCCTCATCAGTGCTCAGTACAAGGAGACAATCACTGCTCTGATCCTGCTGGCCACACTACTGCTGATACAGGCCAGCATGCCATTGGCCTTGTTGACCACCTGGACACACATTGGATCATGTTCAACTGCTGTTCAGCACCCCCAGGTCCTTTTCTGCTGGGCAGGTTTCCAGCCCCGCTTCCGTCAGCCTGTAGTGCTGCATGAGGTTGTTGTGACCCAAGTGCAGGACCTGACACTTAGTTGAATCTCATACAATTGGCCTTGGCCCATGATCCAGCCTGTCCAGATCCCTCTGCAGAGCCTTCCTGCCCTCCAGCAGATCAACACTCCCACCCAACTTGTCTGCAAGTGACTGTGCGGGTGCGCTTGATCTCCTTGTCCAGACTGATAAAGACAATAAACAGGACCAGGCCCGATACTGAGCCCTGGGGATCACTGCTGGTGACCGGCCACCAGCTGGATGTCACTCCAGTCACCACCAGTCTCTGGGCCTGGCCATCCAGCTGGTTTTCTACCCAGTGAACAGTGCACTCATCTGAGCCATGAGCAGCCAGTTTCCCCAGGAGAATGCTGTGGGAAACCATGTCAAATGCTTTACTCAAGAGGAGGTAGATAACATCCAGAGCCTTTCACTCATCCACTAAACAGGTCACATTGTCACAGGAGCTTTCTGAGGTGGAAGTTGCTTATCTTCTTTTTTTTGTCCTGCCTCTCTGGTCACTTCATTCAGAATGCAAGTTGTTTCTTCATTGGCTTGGTGGCTTCACAGGAAGCAGGTGTCGAATGGGTGACTCTTCATGCTCAGTTCCTGTTGGGAAAAAGAAAAAAAAAAAGTCAAAACGTCATCTTTAAACTTGCTCTATGTAGACATTTTTATTAGATCAAGGGTTTGAGTATTCAAGGAAGAAAGGCATTATGCTAAGTCCTACAATTCATCAGTAAAATGAACAACATGAACAGACAGGATCTTGCATTATTTTCACTGCATCCTCTTCATGAAAAAGAGATTGCTGCAAAAGTTTTTCCTGCAGACAGCTGTGTACCACTCCCTTTGAGAACATGGGATCTCTTGAGATCCTGTCAAGGGGTACTGGAAATATTCACTCGCTCTCAACTGGCCAAGGATGAGAGCCAAATTTCATGGTAACTCAGCATCAGTGTAGTCCAAGGAATCAGGAATGACAGTTTCCTGAGATTCTTATTCTGTATTTTGAACATGGAGAAGGAAGGTAGATGTTAAATTAACCACTGTAGTGTAAAAAACCCTGTGAGCAAGTGGGACTTAAAAAGTCTGCTGTTCATGCAGCTATGTGTGGAGGGGAGGGACGGGGGGAGTCACTTCTATATAAAAATCCCCTTACTCTTTGGTCACTTCCTACGTCTTGTTTCTCTTTCTGCTGTTCATTTGTGGCTTCCCTTCCTCTTCCCCACCACCTACTAGTCCTACTGTAGTCCTTTCCTGCAGCTCTGTTAACGTTTAACAAATTTCCCTCCAGTTCCTATGTTTCTTTTGGCTGTAGCTCAAGGCAAACTCCCCAGATCCAAAACTAATTTAGGGCTCTGAGCAACAGTAGCATTTAAATGTTGGCTTTGTGCCATCAGGCGGGCAGCCTCTTCACTGAGAAGAAATCTAATTCCAGTGTTTATTAGATTAACAGTGGCCTCAGGACTGGACTTCCTTTTAATGTTGTCCTTTTAAGAATTGTAAGGCTAATACAGGAACTTGGGAACCCCCAGGAGGGTCTTAGGAGCCTGGCTCTGACCTCTTATTTTGGAAGTAGGGCTTGGATCTGACTTAATTTGGGTCAGATGGCATAGGGGAGCAGACTGGTGAGGTGGAGCAGGCGGTGTTGACTTCTCAAGCAGTGTGTGTAAATCCTTCCATGTTTGTGCAATAGTGGCTTTGATTTCCTTCAAGTTTGTTTCAATAAGCTCTCTGGGGTAAGAACCTAGGTATGGAAGGGCAAATTGTGCTCCTGGTTAAGAAGTGGACTGGGACTGGGTAGGATCTGTTTTAATTTCTCAGTTTGGCCACAAGCTTTTTGGGAAGTCACTTAAGGCTCAGGTTTCCAAGCACGAAGACTGCCTGTGGTGGGAGGTATGAGTATTTTGTAATATTCAGAGTCATGTCTAAGTCTCTTAGCCAGCTGTGTAATGATAGCTAAATATCTAATTTTCTACTGATTTTAATCGACTTAAGCACCCATATACTTGCAGTTCTCTGCTGTTTGGCTTCCATTTTTTGCTCCTGTATTGAAGATAATCTCAGCTTTTTAAGAGGTGTTAAAATTGTTCATTAGTAGAAAAAGGCAACTTGACACTGTAGTAGTAGAGACCACACACATACCTAGAAAGATGTGGTTCCATGACTGGGCCATTTTGCTTTTTGTGTATCTTCCTCTGCCTGCCTCAGTGCTGTTGCTATTATTTAATTGAAAGCGAAACCCAATGTAAACAGTATGAAACTGGCTGTAAGGGATTCTCTGGTGCTTTTCACTATTGTGGTTAATTTTTCTGAGGTATGAGTATAAATGAACTGTGGAACTTGCAGATTTGTAGAGGCAGCACCTGAGACTTCCAGTTTAAGTAGAGGAAGAGTTTTATGACCATGTTCTAAGTGTTGCAAAGGAGTCTGAAGTCCAGATGCTGTGGGAGGTGTAGGTCAGTGCTTCATGGGCTGCCCTGAAAGCAAACAAATGTGGGTGGGCTAAATAGGGGCTGATGTACATTATAGCTGCCCTGCAGTAACCCCAGCACTGACATTCTTGTTCTTCCTGTTGGCAATTCTGTTAGAACTTATCCCACCTGAGCCCATAAAATATATTTGCATTAAACTTGTGTTTTTGAGTGTGTGTGCATATATATATATATATATGTANGATCTGGCCAGTTAATAATTGCCCCTTTGCCCCTCATCCTCTGAGGACAACATAATATCATGTGTGGAGTTAATTTTTAGAAAACAAACATATAGAACAACTCTCTTTGTCCCAAGATAGCTCCATTTATCTTGTGGTTTGTGCTTTTGAAGTCCTCCTGCCCGTGGGATTGCAGAAACAAGCTCCTGCCTCCTTATTGCCACAAAACCACACTGTGTATCCTATCCCTTCCCTGGAGGACTCCTCTGCTAAGCTGAGCTCTTGTGGTTGGCTTCCCAGTCTCTTGTGTGGCAGAGTTGGAAAGCTACAAAGCTCAGATGCTCCACTGCTAACATGAGGGCCTCTTTATAGAAGACCAAAATAAACTCCTTAAAATGATCTCTTGTATAAGAAAACAGTCTCTATCATGTCCAGGAAGCTGATCCTTTTTGTATCATGCCATAATGATGGGAAGAATCTGAATGTAGCCCACAAAAGCCAGAATGGGCTTTTTTGGAGCCAGAATTGATCTCTTTGCACTGTGCTTGGACAACTGCAGTCCCGCTAGAACCTAAAGTTCCTTGAAAAGGAAGATTTTTCAATGCTTTCACTTATACGTTCTGAAAAGAAGTGTATGGCTGTCAGTATTGGTGTGTTCTGGGACTGGTCAAGACAGAAGTCTTGAAAAAGTTAAACAAACAAAAGAGTTTTCTGGGTTTTGGAGAGAAGTTCTGGAGGATAAAATGCCCTTACAGTTTGTCCAGTGCCTGGAGCATCTGAAAGATAAAAGAAGCTCGCTGATAATTCCCTGTGGGACTAACTTACTTGGAGTAGGTCAGAGAGCCAATGCCAGGCAAAACCTTTAAAACAGAATAAAAATGGCTTTGAAATTGTGTTGAGCAAGATTATGGGTAATTTCTAAATCCAGAGAGCACTGGACAAGCACTGATGCCGTAATTAACAGAGATCATGGGTAGTGTGAGAGAAGAAGATAGAAGCTCAAGGAAATTCTGAATCAAAAGGAAAAGAGTTTTCCTGTAGACATTGTGGTAAGGAAGGGGCTGGATTCTGAATTTTCTACAGCACATTTATCCTTGCAACCCAGATCAAAAAATTCTGTTTTTTTCTTGGATCCCCGAAGCCTCTGAGGACAACTTCTCAAGCAAAGATGGCAGTGGTGCTTCTTCCTCTTAGCTGCCATCTTTTGAACACTCCATTTTCCTTTTGTCCCAGCTCGAGACACCTTAGCTTCTCATGACACTGCAGGTAAATCAGTGCGGTTTACAGCCAGCAGATTAAAACAAATTGGCATTAATTTCAGTTTTTGTTAATGCTGTGACCTGTGACTGGTTCGTTAATAGCCTTTGTCATGGTTGGAAGCCGTTAGTGTTGAACACTATGTGCAGACAGAAGGATGTATAGCTCTCTTGTATGGAACTGCAAACTGACTGAGTTTTGCTTTGCTTGTTTTTAGCTCAATTCATATTTAGTTAGTGGTGAGATGACAGCCTTGTCTTCCTCAGCTGTGAAGCAAGGAATTCAGTGAAATCTCAAGGATACATGCGGCTTGGAAGAGGACATGGCAGGAATGGGAGCAGAAGCAGAATAAATGTTGGAAAAGTACTGATCATTTGTTTGCCTTAAAAGTTAATACTTGAATTACTTAAAATAAGAGAAGTGAAGTAGAAGAGAGAAGAATGTATCTATCCAAATTAAATCTTTATTTGCTCATATTTTAGTTACGAGTGACAGATGCCAAACGGTTTTCATTAGGTCTTGTAGGTTACTTGCATTCTTCTCCATTCCGTGAAGGGGAAGGATTGCAAAGCTTTAGAATTCCTGCAATAGCTCTGAGATTCTGATTCTTTCAGGTTGTTTCCCAGAAGTGACAGAGCATATCCTTACTGTGACTATAATAAACCTTTGGTGTTCCTGTAGCTGAGATAATGTAAGGATCACTTTAGAATAATTACTTAAAGGATGAGAGAAATCTGTCTATGAAGTAATAGAAAAGTTAGAGGAAAGCTTACAGAACCTAAAATGCCACTGTTTTCTGCCCTGTAACTGGGAAAACAAAGTCCAGTGTTTCACCTCCATGAACTTTGATATAGCAGATAGTTTTCTGGCTGTTCAGTGACCTTCATTTGTAAGTGCTGTCATGCTAGTGAAACTCATAGGTGACTGTACTGGGTGAAAAACACAATAAGTAGGTTTTTCCTGTGGATTATCTGCTTAAAACAGCAGGTTGCTTCTCTAGCTGGCGCTTAGTAATTTTGAAAGTCACCTGGTAACATTTCTGCTGTTGTACTATTATTTTCTAAATTTTAGTGTACTGCATGATTCATGATAAATGAACAGTAAATTGTTTGCAACATTTATGGAACAGGAAAGGGTAGAGGTTGTTAGTGTGTGGGTTAAAAAAAAAACCAACACCACAGTGGAAGAAATGGAAAGTTGTGTCTCATGTTGCTGAAGTGACTAATTCTTGCAAAGCATGATGTATACTTAAGGTAGTATTGGAAATTACTAAGCGCCAGCTAGAGAAG
>VZTT01068721.1:0-18374 GCA_013400855.1 Buphagus erythrorhynchus
ATTTTATCTTTTTTTCTGTAGAAGACAGAGGTAATTACAAAGACAGCATTGTTTTCTTGATCAGGATCACATGATTTTTCTTTTCATTCCTTCCTTTTCTTCCTCCTTTTCATTTCTTCCTTTTCTTCCTCCTTTCCATTTCTTCCTTTTCTCTCTCCTTTTCAGTCCTTCCCTTTCTTCCTCCTTTTCATTCATTCCCTTTCTTCCTCCTTTTCTGGGTTCTGCTTTAAGCCTCTGCTTTGCTTTTCAGTCTTCAGTGTTTCTGCTGCTCCTGCTACCCCTTCCCCTGCTCCCCTTGCTGCAGGCTGATTTTCCTCCCTCCAGAGCCAAATTCTCAAAACTTTTCACTGCCTTCAAGTCCTGCTGACACGAACTGGGCTCACTAACTTATTTTTCTGATTCTTTTTCTGTAGCTGGTGCCCTCTTCTAAAGATGGCATCGATGTCCAGCATCTGGTGAACCAAATCTGAGCTAGAAAACATTTGCACTTTGCACTTTTCACCCCACTGAGCATTTTGAAGCAGTGGTTTAATCTCATTCCCTGCTTTTTGCTGCATTCCAGATTCATTTTATTGCTGTTGTTTCACTTCAGAAAAAAATCTGAACTGGATCTGCTCTCACTTGCTCAAGGGAATTAATGTGAAAGTGGAAAGAAAGCAGTTTTAGGGAGTGCTTGTTTTTGAGGAGTGAAATGATGGTTTTGTCCAGCTCCTTCCAGCCAGGTGTGTGCCCAAACAAAGGGAAAGAAGGAAAAGCTTTGGGCAGCAGAGATGGATGGAGCTGGAAAGCAGCACACACCCAAACTCAGCTGGAATAGCACAAAGCCTGGTTTAGGAAGGATTTACTTGACCTTTGTGCTGTCTCTTCCCAGGGAGCTGGTGAGCAGACTCCACCAGCGAGGGGTGCAGGTGTTCCTGGTGTCTGGAGGGTTTCAGAGCATTGTGGAACACGTGGCCTTGCAGCTGAACATCCCCACTGCAAACGTCTTCGCCAACAGGCTCAAGTTTTACTTCAACGGTGAGAGCCCCTCCCATCCCCTTTCTCTGCTAATTCATGGCACTGTTCTGGTTCCAGCTGGCAGATATGGAGCAGGCACTGTCCTGCTGCCAATCCAGCTAACTCCATGGAGGAAAATCACAAAACCTTACCAAAAACCAGCTCAGGGAGCGCTCAGTGTAAGAAATAGAGCTGCAGTTACTTTTTAATTGCAAGCTGTACCACAGGTAAAACTTGCTACAGCTGCTGAGAGCAGAGTTTCATTTTCTGCTGCTCCTTCAAGCTCTAAGGAGTTCATGACTCGAGCTGCTCTCACAAACCTCCCTTTCAGGGGCTGCCCTGTAGCAGAGCTGCTCTGGATTTTAAGCTGGAGTGCCCCAGCAGAGCTGTAGGTGCTGAGGTTGTTCCTTACTCAGGGTTTCCTGCATCATCCTGGGTGCTGCTTTTGGGATGTTCACACCAGAGTGGCTGGGAATGGGTTGGTAGCACTGCCCACACAACTTTCTGTTTTTCTCTGAAAATGTCTCTGTTTTTCTTTGAAAATCCCCCCACTGAAGACTTGTGTGAAATCCCAGTCTTAAACTCACCTTGGGATGATTTATTTGGGATGCTGATGCTGTGACTTTTACAGGACTGCATGTGATGAATTCAACACTACAGGCAGAGATCTTCCTTCATTTACCAGAAAATATCTGTATTTCCAACTTGTCCTTCCATTGTTTTCTAGGAGAATATGCAGGATTCGATGAAACACAACCAACAGCTGAATCAGGGGGGAAAGGAAAGGTTATCACTCATCTGAAAGAACAGTTCCATTTCAAGAAAGTGGTTATGATTGGAGATGGAGCTACAGACATGGAAGCCTGCCCCCCTGGAGTGAGTATTACAGAAATGCTGAATTCCTTCTGAGCAAATCCTTGGGGGAAAAGAAGAGTGAGGTTTGGATTCTTTAATAAAAAAATTACCAGGAAGACAGCTTTTATAAATGGTCATGTCCCAGGGAGAGATTTTAATTCCATCTCCCCTTCAGCTCTTTCCTCACACAAAAGTTCCCCAATACCCCAAAGCAGCTCAGGATTTGTTTAATGCTTCCCAGCTCAAGGGGAAAAAAAAAAAAAGAAAAAATCTGCAGTGGAAATTTTAAACCCTGCACTTTCACTGCAGGGGGTGTTGTGAGATGTAGAAATGATGATTGCTCTGGTTAATGATTGAGGACAGGGTTAATGTTTGCTTTTGGTATCTCTCAGATGAGGTAAACAGAGGTAAGATAAACAAGAGAGGGGTAATTGTGGGATGCTCATGCATGAGCCAATGTTTACTTGCTCTTGAATGGAATTGCATCACATTTACATCAGATTCTCAGTAAAATCTCACATCTGAACAAACTGGAAGCTAAAAGGCACTGAGAAAAAGCCCAACAACCAAAATGCTGCAGAATTAACAGTTAATAAATCTGAAAAATGAACATGCAAAGGAAAACAGGGCAGGGAGGAATTCCATGATTTTAAAATCCAATCTTAAAAGCAAACTTAATTACTGAGAGCTCCATTCCTTCCATGCAATAATCCATGTGCCCATTCCTCGTGTTTTTCCAGGATTGCTTCATTGGATTTGGAGGCAATGTAGTCAGAAAGCAAGTAAAGGAGAAAGCAAAATGGTACATCACCCACTTTGATGAATTGCTAAAGGAGCTGGAAGAGCGATAAACCCTCGTGTAAAATAATCTATTTAACACCTGTAAATCCATTATACAATGCCATTAAACATTTATTTGTTTGCAAACTTGTGGGCTGGAGTTTTGAATGATTCTGGGAGTTGGGGACCTTCCACTCTGGCTCTTGTGGCAAATGGCACCATTCCATTCAAAAGGGTTGTAATGAAAATGGGTCAGATTTTTATAAAATTCTTATGGTGGAAGAAATGAATTGGTTATTTACTTCCAAATGAAGACCAAACATAGAAAAGAATAAGTTAAAAATACCTTAAGGGATTATTTCCTGGTCAGTATTGCACATCTGTTGTTTCATCAGTAATGCCTCTACTTATTTTGGGTGACAAAAAAAAAAGAACAAGGCAACAAACAAGAACTTTTCCTAATTCATAATAATAATAATAATAATAATAATAATAATGTAATTCAGGCTGCAGTTTGGCAAGTACCTTTCACTGCATAGAATCTCAGCAGCAGGGAATCAGTGAACAGGTGGAAAACATCACTAAATATCTCTGATTTCATTAAAATTATGGCTACAGAGAACCTGAGGTGTCATCTGTTACTCAGCATCAGTTACTCAACCTGTCTGGGGCAGGAGCTGCATGGAAAACTGAGACAGATCCAATGTTCATCCCTGGCCAAGAAACATTTTCAGGTGAGGGATAGAGACAGAGGGATAGATCCCTTTCTTGATCAAAATACTGCAATAGAACTCCAAATTGCTGATTTTGGAAAAGTGGTCCCAGTGTTTGTGGAATTGTTTTATTAATTTACCCACCCATCCCCATCAGCTCTAACGGGATGAGAGTGAATTCATCAACCTTTAAAGGAATTCCTCTGCCTCCAGTGTGGATTAACCACCCTTAAACTCTGCCAGAGTTAAGCCTGACCTGTTTCAAGAACTCCTCTGAGCTCCAGCTGATGGATCCTGGTGTTTTAAGGAGTCTCTTTGGTGTCTGATCCAAGAAAACACCCCTGGTAAATGCTGACAACTCTCCTGAGTGTGGGAGTTTTTCACACTGTGGGACTTCCCTGACTTGTAAGAATCTCACCTATGAGGATGTGAAAAGCTTTACCAATGTTAAACACATCACACCTGCCCCTCCCTTCAATCCCCACAATACACAGGAGAAAGATGGGTAAATATGACATGATTTAGTATTAAAACAATTTAATATCTGCAGAGGTTTTTATTTTCTAAGTGCTTACAAAGAGCCCCAGTATTTTTCCAGAAACTGAAGTGTGGCAATTCTCTTTCACCCCACCAAGTATTTCTGGGTGGAATAGAAACAAGTGATGTCCCTACCCTCCAAAATTCACATTGTCTCATAATAATCACTGCTTTTCACAATTAGTACTTGATTTCCTTAATTTATGCTATTAAACCAAAGTGCCATGAGACAGCTGCTGTCCAATTGTTAAAGCATCACCAACAATTAAAGCAAATACTGGTTCTGTTCATTCTGTGACATCACTGAGGAGGAGATGGGGGACAGAGGAGTTAACACAGCCCAGAGTGAGGAGTGCAGCTCTCAGTGATGCTGTCAAATGTCTTTGGCTTGAATTTACAACAGCATTTAAATAGTAGAGAAGGGTTAAAAGAAAACAAATCCAGAACTAAACTTGTGGTGCCTTTTGGAGCAAGGCAGACATGTAAGAGCCCCAGAGGATCTGCAGGGACTTTAGCAAACCCCACAAAAGCCAAGCAGACAATGGCTGGCAGCACTTCCCACAAATTCTGGGAGTGTTAAAGATGGGCTCTTTGAAATTCTTCCTGAGGAAAGTCCCAGCCAGCCCCCAGGACAATCCTGCTTTTGTTCAGGCAAGGCTGCACGAGCAGGGCACGTCTGAAGTGTTCCTGCTCCCACTGGCTCCCTGTGCAATGCCACAGTTAGGAAGTTCAGGAGTTTGTTTGCTGTTTTTTATGGAATTAAAAGGCCACGAAGGAAATAAATCTGACGTGGAGCTGACCAGCTGGAGCTGCAGGCACTGGGACATGGCTCAGGGCTCTGCAATTCCCCCAGTGCCCCTGCCAGGAGCCCTGGAAGGGATGTTAACATTCACAGCAGGAGCTTCTGCCAGTCGGGGCACTATGGAAACTGTGGGGCTGTGCCAGGGATTTCACAACAGCTCTTTAGGTCAGACTGGCTTGGAAAAAAAAAAAATGCCCCCCTCCCCTTCCACTGGGCAAATATCGAGGCTGACCTCTAGCCCAGGAGGCAGCAGGAGGATTGCTGAGCTCAGGGAGAGGCTCAGCTGTTTTGTCTGTGAAATAGTGGAAAATTCCCAGTAGGGAATAGGGCAGGGGGAGGAAAGTTTCAGTGTCACAGGTTAGCCTGGACACATCCCAGCACAGAGGGGCAAAGTCTGGGGAGCAGCACAGGTCACACAGGGAGCACCTGGGCTCCAGGTGGGTCTTTTGACCACCAGCCTTTATGTAAAGCCTTTTAATGTGATTATTCAGTGAGGCAGAATCGCTTTAAATTATGCATTTGCATGAGGGACAGTTTGCAGCCTTCTCCAGGACAATTAAACTGAGTTTTAATTGTGTCATTGCAGTGGAACAAGAGTTGAGAGTTGCCAGAGGCCCTTCCAGGCACTGTCCCTCACTTTTCAACCTTTGGGAAGTGACTTCAGTTCTGAACTCCAGCAGTTC
Organism: Buphagus erythrorhynchus; assembly: GCA_013400855.1. Taxonomy (NCBI): domain Eukaryota; kingdom Metazoa; phylum Chordata; class Aves; order Passeriformes; family Sturnidae; genus Buphagus; species Buphagus erythrorhynchus. Next base: position 5,367 of record VZTT01068721.1, read on the forward strand.
TCCTGTAAGAAATGCTGAGGGATTGCTCCTCTAAGGAAAACTTGAACTGAGCCATGGAATTAAGAGGGAAAATCCCAACAGTGTTCACAGAACCAGAGAAAAATAAGCTCAGGCAAAGGGAAGCCAGGAAAGATTGGCATTACCCATTTCCATTGTTATCTGTAAGGAAAATAACAGGAACTGTTTTATCTGCAGGTAAAGTAACAGGAATGAACCTGTCCCAGAGGGCAGCCAGAACACGAGCAGGAGGCTCAGAATGAGGGGAGGCACATCCATAACACATCAGGGCAGGGGGAATTCAGAATTCCAGAGGGGATTCAGACCCTGGTAGAGGGTAAGGGACCTGCACTCTGTGATGTCACCCCACAGGACACCCAGCTACTCCTCTGATTCCTATTCAGGCAAAACTTTGTGGCTTTTGAACAGCAAGAGCTGTTACCAGGCAGAATTTAGTTCCTGGTGAAGGTAAAAAAACCATGGATTGCATCAGAACACAAAAAATCCTGTAGCTCCAAAAATGGTTTTTGCTGAGATTGCTGGGTAAGAGTTACAAGGATGATTCTCCAGTGAGAAGAAATCTGGGAGGATGCTGGGAGAGAGAAAAAGGACTGGAAGGTGATACTGGCATCCCTTTTTTCCTTCTGCAGTTGAAGAGCAGCCCCAAAAGTCTGGAAAAATGGCAGCCCCAGGTGATATCACTGCTCAGGGCTGATTTACAAGGAAGATCAGCTCAAATTATTTCCTTGGCCCACTGAGCAATTTAAAGCTGATACAGCACAGAATTTGATCAGCAAAATCCCATCATCCTCGACAACAGGAGGAAAATAAAAAACCAGACAAGAACCAGATCAAATACTGACTTTGTTCAAGAGGAAATTCAAGGGGAGGCACCAGTGCAGCGTATTTCATGAAAGGAGAAGCCACACCTGAAAAATGAAGCATAATTTGTGGAGAAAAATCAAAAGGAAAAGTGTTTTGTATTTATCACCACAGCACTCAGAACCTCTTGAACACTCAGTAAAATGGGATGTGATGGAGAGATTGTAAATTCCCTTTGGAGAAGGAAAGCAGAAAATGGGAAATGCTGTCCCCGACCCAGAGAAGTGATATTGGTTAATTTAGCTGAAATATTCTGAATTTTCCATACTAAACACTGCAAGAGGAGAGAAAACACAAGTGGTGCAATACATAGGAGATGCCAACAAGAAGTGAAAATTAAAAGGATTTTATTGACTGATATGTTCTTCCTGAAAACTTCTTGAAATGTACAAACTGGACATTCAGAACTGCTTTGTACATTCAGTATGTTACACTGATTCTTGGAGCCACTTGAGAGAGAGAGAGAATATTATTGTCACTTACAGGATGTTCACATCGTTGCAGACACCAAAAAGTGTGGATACATTCTAGTCTAAAAGTGAAACCAAAACAGAACTGGACACCATGGTACACGGAAATGCCAACCCCAGCCTCACACACCAACCCAGCCACGGGGACTGCAGCCCCCTGTGAGTCTGAACCAGCACTGCTTATGAAATTCAACCCCTTTTCCCAGATTTTGGAGCTGTTTGGGCAGGGAAATGCTTTGGAGTGGATTGATTCCCTGCAGGGTGTTCAGGCAGTGTCTGTGGGGAAGCGTGGCTCACCCTGCACGGGATTCATTCCAGGGGGAGGCTGCACACAAAGGTGTGCTCAGAGACCCTGCAATGCCCCTCCTGCCTGTGACCCATCCCCTGCCACACAGGATTATCCTGAATTAATGACTGCCTGCTTGGAAATGCAGATTTGCTGATTCCAGGCCTGCTCCACCAGCCAGGGGTGATTTCACAGCAACCCCAGAGCTGCTCCTTTCACAATCTGACATGAAATTCTCATTTCTCCAGAGCTTCTCACTTCACTCCCACGTTTGTTTTGGAAAGCTGCAGTCATGAAATGCTCAGAGCAAGGCTGTTACTGAGCTCTGGGCAGTGCCTGTGGAGCAGGAGATTTCTAATCCTGGAGCTCACACATTACCTGGGGACCTGGCCCAAAGATTTGGACTTGTTTTCAATTTACCAACCTTTTAACCACAGTCCTGTAGTTTTTCTTTTTCCCCCCTAAGAGCAGAAGGTCGTGGGTTCTGAAGAAAAGAGGTCTCTTTTATAAGCTCAATACAGTACTTTTATATTTCAGACTATGATATACAGTGTATACCATAAATTAAGACAAATACTTGTCACTTCATCTATGTAGGCACAAGAAAATCAGTGACTTTACTGAAGTGGAGAAATCTTCAAGGGTATCATGATTCTGGACTCCATCTCCTGAATAAGGGGCACTGAAAAAAAAGGAGAAAGGTTTTAATTTCACTGACAAGAGTTCAGCACATTCAGTAATCATCCCTCTACCACGGTGGTTTTGGGAAAAAATTATTTGAATATAATCTCTCTCGTTTGAAGACAAATATTTCCATTCTTTTCACCAAAATGGAAGTGATCCTACATTTTTCTGGTGTAACTTCCTTTGAAATGTGCCCTATGGAACCCAAATCTGACATGCTTAGCACACTTCTGGGAGTTTTGTTGTGACAGCTTTCTTTGATCTCAAAGATCTCCTGGCTTTTCGTTCCAAAGTCTAAATTCCCTTTTCCCAGCAATGCATTTAACGAGGCTCCTGTATTTCATTAAATACTCAAAGTAATCATTTAATATAAAGGTAAATTTCACTCCTGGCTCCCTAAATCTTTGGACAAGCATTTACATAAATCTCTTCTTCCACCGAAATGCTGCTATAAAAATTCAGTATTAAAACAGCAATTTTTTAGCACTTGGGCAACTCTTCCACGTACAACCAGCTGCAAAATTCACTTCACAGCTCAAATGTCCCTCTGCTCTTTTATAGACTAAAAACTGACACACAGACACACATTTCTCCCTGAGGTACAGAAGTTTTTCTCCCAGTGGGATGTGCTGAGGAGCAGAAAGCACAGCCCAAAGTCTGCCCCCAGCATTCCAGAGAAGTTAATGGGTTACCTGTGTAATAAACCAGTTCATCCCAGCCAGGTTTATGCCACGCTGCATTCCTTATATCTTCCCTGGTTTGCAGGTCTTTGTAAGCTGGGAAAACAAGCACAAAGTGATTCCTTTCCCTTCTGCACAGGAAGAGATCCCTTGAAAGAATTCCAAGGAGGAATTGGGAGGCTGGGAACAGCGGGAAGGAAAAAAAATCAGGAGTTGTCTGCCAGAAGGAAAAGCTCCCAGAGCAGCACAAACAGAAGGAGCTGGGGAAGACAGAGAATGCCTGGGCACAGGTAAGATAATGCAGGGGCACAGCTATACATGAGGGCTGCCAGATTGCTGAAATATAAAATTCTGGATTGTTGGGATGTGAAGAAAAAACTGAGTCATTTCTAACAAGTCATTGTTTTTCAAGTTGAAACACTCCTAAGGTGTTTATGAATATGAATGCACAGAGAAAGCCAAAACACCTCCATGCAGGAATGGAAATAAATGCCTGACTTTCCTTTCTGCAGTGTGGTGAATGTGAGGCTTGAAATGAAACTGAAAAACTGATTTCAGCATGAGCTGGGATGGCAGGGTTGTGGTTGTGGGACTGAGAACAAACATTGAGTTCTTAACGAGAAAGGGACAGCAGAAACTGTGGGAGAAACAGCACAAAACAGGAAATGTTCATTTCTTGTTTGGTGAAGAATAAATTTGCCTACACAAAAATTTTAAAAAAAATCAACAAATTAAGAAATCAAAAAAATTAGGAAAATAAAAAAAACTTTAAACCCCAACTTTAAGACGTTTCCTTTGCCTTTTGTAAAAATATTTCCTCCTGGGCAAAGTGACTGGGCTGACTCAGTGGGAGAAAAAGAGCAGAGAACAGGAATTTATTTACCCCAAAGGTGATGGACCATGTAGAGCTGTCCAATCTGGGAGAAAAATCCCCCAACTGCTTCATTGCTGTCCTGTCGGAAGCGAATTGCACGAGCCCTGCAGAGGAGCACAGAGACATCAGAGCTGCACATGAGGGCAGGAAATCAGGGAAAATGGGAAAAAAAAAGAGTGGAAGGGAAGCTGGAATGTTAAACTGCATCTGCTGTGCACTTCAGCAATTAAAAGTGAGAAAAAATCTGCACCAAGCTCGTTTTCAGCACTAAGGAATTAAGATTTACCTCTGTGACTTGTTAGGATGTATTAAAGTTGGAGGCTACATTTTCACTAAACTTTGCATTAATCATTTTTTAACCAAATTCAGGATAAAGGTAATTGCTGGGACAGTGTAAAGTGGCCTTTTTATAGCAGGTTTTATAAGGAAATCCTGGAGTTTTAGTCATGTCAGCTTTGCCACGTTAATTTTGCACAGATTTTGTGGTAGTGGAATACAACTTTTTATTCATGTGGATCTTTGCATAAATTAAGATAAATATTTCTCTTGTTGTATCTTATAAGACAGATTTTCTACCAGCAGAGATATGCCTATTTTATAAAAAAAAAATCTAAATTCAATTTGTTCAAATGACTGTATTTGAAAAAGTGGTATCAATGACAAGTCTGAAAATCTAAGTCCTCACCTTTGTCCAAATAATTGAAAATACTACAAATTGTTTAACTATCAATCACTAGAATTGCAAGGACAGTGAGTGCAAATTGAAATAAGCTTACAGTGGTTAAAAATAAGACAAAAGCAGAAGCATATAATCAATAGGAAACTGTCTGAAATACTTCTAACCTATAGATTAAAATACAAATGTGCTGCTCAGCAGCTTTTCAAGAAGCAACTTGACTTTGAAAGCTCAAAGAGCCAAGATCTAAGCTGCAAGTGGTTTTGGGAAAGGTGAACCAGGTCTCCCAGAAGAAGTGCCACTCTTCCCAAGCAGCCTTCTGCTGAAAATCCAGGTTTTTTGCAGCAAACTAAAAGGGTTCTGGGAAGCAAAGCCAAACCACAGAGGGTTGTTTGGGCACAAAATTCCTTTTTTTTTTCCTCAGAGGGTCACAGGACTGTCTGAGCAGGGGGGCAAGTGCAGCAGCAGCCCCTTAAGTGGGGGTTTGGTGGCTCTGGTGCCACCCTGGCACCTCCTGTCCTGTTTTTTCTACTCCTGCACCTCTAAACCAGGAGCACCCCAGGGCTGAAGGCAACACTCACCAGTAATTGCCCCATTCAATCATTGTTCCAGGCTGCAGAAATAAAACACACTGTTAAAGCTGCAGTTTAAAAAAAAAAAAATTATACAATTTTCAGACCGTTTCTGTCTGGAAACCACCCTGTGTGAAGACAATCCCTTCCTCTGAGTGATAAGAATATTAAAATCATCTCTAATTGCTCTGTTTACCACCTCTTAGTCATCTCTGAAGCATCCCTCAAAGCAACCACAGAGTTTCAGGCCTGCAGACATCAGGATCTTGTTGGAGCCTGCCTTCACCTCAGACCCCACATCTGAGAGCAGCCCTGACTCAGAAATCAGCTTGGACAAAAAGCAGATTTTTTTAGACAAACTCTGTTTGCCATAAAAACCCTCCAAAGGTTTTAGGTCAGCACAGAGCTTCAAAAATCAGAAAGAAATAAAACTGTGACTTACTCTGAGTTGGTAGGATCTCAGTTCATAAATATTAGGGCCATCTCTGGGAACAGGCTCATTCCAGAAGCTGAACTCCAGCAGGAGCTGGTTCTTACGGGAGAGGAGCATGTTACCCCTCTCCTTACGGAATTCTGTGAATTCCTAAAAAATCACGTGGGAAATGGGTCAAATTCTGCACCAACAAACAGCAGGACACCACAGGGTGGCTTAGGTTGGGGTTTTTTAATGCTGTCAGGGTTGTGGGATAGTGAAATCCTGAAAGGAGTCTGAATTCTCTCTGGTGAATCTGAGAATTCCAAGGATTTACATGTGAAGTATTCAGGAATTAAATCTTAATGTGACAATAAATCCTCTCTCAAAGAGGTTTCTGGGCTTGTACAGGAAGGGATGAGACACTTTGGTATCTAAATCTGCATTTTTTTATTTGCTCTGCCTGTTCTTTTTAACAAAATCAGTATTTTTTACCTTATTTTGAGTAACAAAACCAGTATTTTTTACCTTATTTTGTCGAAGTTTGCTCATGACCTCATTGAGAGCTGGGTAACCTCCCTCATATCTCCATAGATGAACTGAAACAGAGAAAAATTCAGTTTTTTCAAGGATGTCCTAGACCAGTGGTAAATCTTAGGGAAAAATCACACTATAATCACTCTTCACACTACAAATTACACAAAAAATAGAAACCAGGCAGCAGGTTTGAGAACAGATTTTCATTAATGAAAGCACTACACATTGGAATATTTTAGGGATAATGGAATCATCTGTTTTTTGAAAGGGCTTCTCTTGGAAAATTTTGCAATTTACTCTGAGGGTTACAGGGGAATTTCTGAAAGAGTTGTGCCATGCTAGAAGATGTGACGACTTGTCATGACTGTTATTGAAATTAAGATTCAGCTGAAGAGGATGACTTAATTCCAAAAATGTGCTTTGTACCAATTTCATTAATAGCAGCAGAGGGGCAGATTTTCAGTAATTACTCCAGCACAAAAGCAAGACACTTTCTGTAGGACATGAAAAACGATGTAAATGTTATTTCTGAGCTCAACATTAATAAAAGCAGAAGAAAACTGAACATTTGCTGGGATTTCCCCCACAAAAACAATTCCAGTATCTATGTTTGTATCTGATTTTTTTCAAAGCATTCCCTCTTTAATAAATCAGAAGAAACCCCTTTAATAAATCACAGAAAGATGTATTTACAAGCATTTAGTATAGCAAGGCAATCATTTCACCTCACAGAAAAATAAAATCTATTTTCTCCCCGGAGCAGCAGCTCTGTGCCTTTTCCAAGAGCAAACAAGGCTGATGGGAGGCACTTCCCTGTGAGAGCAGATTTCTGCTCCTGCTGCCTCACCCCCAGGGCAGATTTGATGGATCCACCTGATATGAACAAGTCAAACCCCACAATCTGCTTTATTCCAGTGCTGCAAGAACATTTCCAAGGCAGGCTGGGGATGCAGTGGCAGATCCAGCCTGTGTTAATCTGTTCCAAAAGCTGCCACTGGGACTTGCCTGAGAATTCTCATTTCAATTGTCCTCATTCCCCAATTCCCCTTCAACTTCCAGGGTTGGCTCTCAGACATTGTTTGGTTCGTCTGCTGTTAATTCTCTGCATTTGTTCAGTGTCAATATTGCAATATGCTGGCAGTGCAGGGAGAATTGATGTGTGCAGGGGTTTATTTTTTAATTAGGAAGCAACAGGACCAATCCTGGCACAGCTCTTACAGAACCTCTATGGATTTGGACCTGTGGCTTCCCATTCCTTCCAATTCCCAGGGCATTTTTCAGGTTTTCTCTCTACACTGGGCTCTTTGGAGTTACCTCTGTAGCAGCTCTTCAGTCATGTCTAGTTCCAGTTTGTTTTCATAGTTAGGCAGTATCCTTGTATGAACATGAACAGAAAGATTTTTACTTTCCCCCAGTAAAGCTGAATGTTAAGTTTACAATGCAGATGGATTGGAATGATTTGCAATTCATTATCATAAAGCAATTACAGTCTGAAAGGCTGAGCAAAGCTTTCATATTGCCCAAGGAGGGCCAAACTCTGCCTTTGCAAGAGTTACCCATAAACAGGAGCTGTGCCCACAGCACTGTACTTCACTAATATATCCCCAAAACCTGTGAATTTTAACAACCTGGAAAACATGAAAATACATCAACAACGAGACACAACTGAAGGGATGGAGGCTCTGCTGTCCAACCCAGCATGACAAAAGCAAGCAGTGCACATTTAGGACAGCTGAGAAGTGATGCACACACCCCCTCACTGGACACACTGCCCCAGGGGGTTTGGGTGTCAACAGAAATCATCTAAAAAGGAGAAACCTGCCAAGCACATGGGTTTACATTGGGTTGTACTTCTATCTCCTACCAGCCTGATCCTGCTCTCCGTACCACGTGTTCCAAGTCCCCACCAGAGCACAAGGGTAGTGTTTTTCTTCATGAATCTTTGGCAGCACCTCTTGACTTGAAAACAAGGAACACACAGACACTGGGTTGCATTGCCTTCAGGGAGGCCACAGTTGATCAATGTATAACACAGCATCATGCTAGGAACATTCACAACTTTATTCTGCAGTGGAGAAAGCTGAAATATCAAATTCTGCTATGCAGGGAGAAGGTGGCTACACCCCCATGAAGAACTGAGGTGAGTGTTACCATTTTTTTAGAAATCTTTAACAAAGGATTCTTTGGATGCAGTAAATTAGGTGTATCTAAATAATTATGTCTATCTAAAAGGTTATCCAACACATCAGGGGAAAAATATTAGGATATCTCACTGAAAATTCAGCCTACATGGGTGATTTACTTGAGGAAAAGCTTTTCTGTGCTTGAGAAAAGTTTTTTTTTTTGCTTGAGGAAAAGCTCCCCTCAAGGAGGAAAGAATGTACAGAAATATGAAAGCATACTCTTCTAAACCAGTTACAATTGTTGAGCTGAATGAATAAAATAATTTGATAAATGAAATAATGGCTGGTCCTCAGAGTACTGTTTTTTGATTTCAGAAAGTGATCTTACCTTGAGGCAACTCACCCACTAATGAACAGTGGGACTGCCTTAAAATTACCTCCAACACGAAATTTCTGTCTGACTCTTCCCAGGATTTCTAACACTCTTTCAAACTTTAGAAGTGGCCCATATTAGCAGGAGGAAATTAAGTTTTGCTAATTGCTGACTGGGCCAAGACAGCTTTCCCTGCACTGTGCCTTGATGGATAAGTCAATTAGTCTGGTTGAACTCTGCCTTTTCTATTTTTCCCTGAATAACTCCCCTTCTTCCTCAGTTTGGCTCACAGGCAATGAGTCTCTGCACAGTATCAAGGAATAAAAAGCAGCTGGGCTGGGGCTGGGAGTCATTAGAGATGAGTTTTCCTCTGGATTCTGCCACTGACTTTCCAGACAACCTTGAGCAAATCTCATTACTAATTTGTACCTCGACATTTTCTCACTAGCCAGAGTAAATAATATGATAAAATGACTCTCCAAGGACATTCCCAAGGATGTTTCACCATCAGTTCATTTTTGCAAAGCAGAATGAGATCCTGGAAAGGCAGCTCTGAAGAGGAATGGGAAATTATTGCATAATTCTACCATATATTGTTGCAAATTAGAGAAAAAAATGCTCATAGAACACCTTTTAAAAAAGCCTCTCCCCAATTCTTCAGAAGGGCTCCTTAACCACAGTGATTCATGAAATACCCTTGTAATTGTCTTCATTACATTATTTATTAATACCTGATGACTAATCCTCATTTTGATTTGATACAGAATTAACCTGTTCTTTTTCTTCTTCTTTAGGAAGAGGCAGGAGGGAAGTTCAGAGAGGCTTAATTTTGTTTATTACTTTATTCAAGTTGTCTCCTTGCCTGAAATACTTCAATTTGCTTTGGAAAGAATCAATCTAACCACAGATATTTCATCTGACTGCTGCCAGCAGTTTCTCTCTTTGCTGTTTGTCTCTTTCCTTGAAAACAGAAATCTCTGCTCTCACTCAACATTCAGGCAGCTCAAGAAATATTGCAGGGAAGTGATTCCCTGTCTTGCATAATTGGACATATTTATATTCAACTTTTAAACAGCAAGCTGGCTAAATGCTAATTGTCCTTTAGTGTGCATCTATTTTTTAAACAAAAAAAAGCTAAAAATAGCTCGATTGAATGTTATTCTAGAGGATTTTAATGCTTGTATAGCAGGGAAAAGCTCTGGGTTATCCAGCCCAATACAGGGAGGCACAGAGGTGACAGATGAGCTGTGCAGCCACCCAGTAACAGCTGAGGACATGAACTGGGAGCTGGGACTTCTCCCCTCCCTCCAGCCCAGCTGCTGCACTCACACTTCAAAGCTGGTTGCAGAAAAGTGTCATTGTGCTGAGAATGGTTTTTATTGTCAGTGAGAAAAGCACTGCTGGGTGTGAGGTTCACTCCATCCCCAAATTTAAACACACAATTCTTTCAGGGCTCCAGAGGGGGGATTGTGGAGGCAGAAAAGGAGTAGTATTTCTGCAGTTTTACCCTTGAAGCAGTCCATTTCAAATGGGAGTAATTCCTACATGTTCTAAAGCTGTAACTTTTTGGGAAAGCTGTCCCAGTACTGCTCCCTTTGGAGGGCATCACCCCAATGCACAGACCCCACCCAAGGGTTTGTGTAACTCCTGGGAGCAGCTCAGCAACAGGACTTGTGAGAGGGAGATCAATGAGCTGAGAGGAAATCAACTCTGTGTTTTTAACTTCTCTAAATTCTACCTGAGGTGAACCCTGGTGTAGTTTTATTTACCAGTGATTTCTCTTTTCTTCCAGTGTGCAGACAAAACCCATCCTCAACCTGGTGGCTGCAGTGGGAATGCCAACATTCCACCTTTTCCTGCAGGGATCAGGAACTTTAAAACTACTCAGGGAAGGGGGAGAGCTGCTCCAGCAAATGTCACCAAAGCTCTCAGGACAGGAATCATCCTCAACTGCAGCTTAGCAAATGACAATGCCAAGAGGGAGGTGGGGTGAACTGAATACAGGACTTTTTGCTCTTTCATAGGATCTATTTAATACCAAATCCTAAAAAAAGCATGATTTTTGTCACCTCCCCTCTACATAACTGTGATATCTGCCAATTTTCAGATCCAATCAACACGTCTAAAAGGTGAAGAGAACTCACACACTTACCAGAGCTTGTTGTAGGCCTCTAGACATTCAGGTTTGACATTGTGAACTGCAACAACAACAACAGGGTGAGGTGGGCAGGGACAGAGGGAAGGAAGGGTGCTGCTGACACAAAGCCATCACTCACACTGGAGTTTGTACAGGTTGCTGGTCTCTCTTTTGGCCAGGAGGTTGGAGTGGGCGTCTTTCCTGGGATCCACTTTGCGCACGAAGAGGGATTTTAGCCAGCTGTCCTCACGGGCACTGCGGGCCGAGGAGCCCAGCCCCCTGCAGGAACAAGGACAGAACAACCACTCAGCCTCTGCAATGCCCACCAGGCAGGCGACGCAGCCATGTAAATTTAATGTAAATTACAGTACCACAACGTACACACTGCTAAAACTTCCCACCCAGCCTCTCCCAGCAAGGCAAAGGCAGCTCAGCCCCACTGAGACTGGTCATTTCACTAGATACAGTTATCCACATTATCCATGGTTATTCCCATCTTCTGCTGCCTTTTTATTCTCTTTTTAACCCACTGTCTTTGCCCAGGGCTGGATCTGGCATGGTGTAAACAGTCAGGAGTGAATAAGAGCAAAAAACGTGCAGTAGGAAAAGTGTAAAAGGGAAAGGAACTGCCATATGCTCCTGTGCTGCTTAAAGACAGCTCGACAAAAGGGAAAGGGAAATGTCTTTCAAGAGGAAAAATAGCATGAAAGACTAATTTGGGAAAAAGAGATGAGTGGTAGGAAATAACCAGCCAGGAAATATTTCAATTGCAGATTCTGGCAAGTGCATCACGTAGGGACACAGAGCCAGGCTCTCTGTACAACATCCATGTTTCCCTTGCCTCAAAACACAAGCTTTGCACTGTCCTTTCTTATCTCATCTTTATTCAGCTTCTCCAAGTACACTCTCAAAATAATGTCACCTCCCTTTACATCAGAGCACACAGACCAAGTGATAACTGTGTTTTTTAAAGTGATGTGTTAAAGGAATTATTCCTCTTTTCCAGATGATCAGGACAAGGAATCTGATGCATTTAACTGATGCTCTATAATGTCTGACAAGCTTAAATGTTTTTTGCTTCTTTCTCTTCCTTCAATTTTCTTTTTTTTTTTTGACAGCCCCATAGTAGCCACAGCAAAGAAAATTAATTCTGTTACAAGCTTCTCCTGAAATACTAAAATATTAAGTGTGGTGTTTATGCCACATATATTTAATTAGCTGGAAATTTCAGCCTTTTCCTGCCTCAGATGTCAACTTTTCACCTGATTACTGACTTGGGGATCCAGAAGACAGCTGGATCTCCAGCCCAAAGCTTTCTTCCAGGAAAAAAAGATAGGGGAAAGAAAATCTCAATTTCCTTTGGGAAAACATCCCCCTGGACACACCTGTATTACACAAAAGCAGTTTTTTACAACAATCCACCTTTTAATCCCAGTGTCAAAAAAGAACATAATGACCTGGTTCTGCCCATGGGAGCAGGATGGAGGAGAGGGAAAGTATTTCACAGCAGAGAAACAATGACCACAGCTGAGATGACCTTCACCATGAAGAAAAAATGTATAAATCCTGGTGTGTTTATTGAAAATGGTGCCTTCCTTGCCCTGGGCACACACACAAACATGTGGCTGTGCTGGAAGCCAAGCAGCTATTCCTGAGGGCAGGCATTTGAAGGGCATTCCATGATAAGGCTGCTGCTGGAGTGGAGCTTTGTCCAAAAGAGCACAGGGGTGAACCCCACCCCAAAAATTCAAGTTTTGTTTTAAAAAGCTCCCTCAAATGAAGCCCTCCCTGGCTCCAAGAGGCAGAAAGTCAAGCCCACTTCCAGACCTGTAAACTCACACCATTCCCTCCCCTTTATTAAACAAAGTTAGCAAAGCAGTATTTAGAAAACTCATCTACAAGGATCTTTGCAGCAAACTTTGAAGAAAAAAGAGAAAAATAATCCTGGTGTTTTTTTTGTGAACTTCAGCAGCAGCAGGAGTAAGCTGGAGCTACAGGGATAACTCTGAAAAGCAAATTTCTTTGCTATTAGGACAATCTCATGACTTGAATGTTAAAGTGCACCGAAAACTGGAGGCATGGTTAATTTTCAAAACAATTAAATGAGTAATATTTTACATTTATGGAAAATCTTTTCCCCAGCAGCTGTAAAGCTCCTTATGAGCACTGATTAACAAACCACAACTAAATACACACCTCACACAGAACAAAGGTAAAAGGCTAAGTTTATTAAAACAGATGTTCACTGCACCCAAACTAAGATTCAAGGGCCTGATTTTTAATCAAAATCCAAAAATACCACTAT
>VZTT01068722.1:0-15588 GCA_013400855.1 Buphagus erythrorhynchus
CCAGAGCTGAGCTTTGCAGAGGAGCCTGGAGGAGCCAAGTGTTCAAAACCCATGAAAATTCCCCGGCAGCGGAGCGCTCGCGCTCTCAGGCGCCGCTGAACATCTCAGCCTCTGTCCTAGGGTTCAGGCAGGATGAGGAGCTGCCACCTTCCTGCTGTGCTTTCTAGGGACAAAGGAGGGTGCAGAGCTGTGAGGACAGGTAGGGTGAGACCCTTCTGTTCAGCACAACCACAGAAATCTTCCCCCAAAGCTGCCTCAGTGATTTTCCCCCAGTGCCAGAGTCACTGTGCAGCTGGAGAGGGTAAATGGTGCCTGCTGAAAACCACTGACACTGTGGGAAGCAGAAATCACCTTTTCCATTTCTTCTCTGAACTTTCATTTCATATCCAACTGCATGGAGATGGGAATTTTTCATAATGAGCTATTTTACATCCGTCTCTGATAAAAACAAAATTACTGAAATTACTGGCAAAGCATATTAAATCCCCTCAGGCCCCGATGTGGCATTTGAAATTAATTGCCAGATAAGTTATGGGAGATATTAAAGGTCTGTAAGTAAATTTTAAATATTTTAATATTCAAAATTCAAACCATGTTGATCACACACAAGAGGCTGCATAGCTTGTTTCTTCTGCCTGGCTGTGATGAAATGCTATGAATCCTTTTCTAGTAAGAAAATATATGTATTCAATGTTTTTGGTGATATTTACTGATATTTGCTTAATATTAGTATTTTAGGTGAATGTTTCTGCCACAAGGTTCAGCTGTATGTTTGATCAGAAAAGGAAAAAGCTAAAACTAAGCAAATATCATGATTAAAACCTCAGGGAGCACTTTGGGCAACTCAAATTTTGATTAAATCTAGCTCACATAAAACTGGTGCTAATCCATGTATTTTCCTTCCTTCTTCTACTATTCCAGTGGAAAGAAAATTATTTCTTCCTTTTTTAGCAATAAGAATAAAATAGTTTATTCTCATTAAAGCTGCTAGAACATCTCAAAGCTTGTTTTTTCCAAATAACCACATTTATGTTTTTTACAGAAAAATATAAACTGCAAAAATTATTTGCATTGAATCATTTTACCCTATGGATATTCTCCAAAATTTTTCAATTCTTCAAATTTTCCAAATGTGTTTAGCATAAATTAAAACAAAATAATAATGTTTCATCAACTAAGAATAAATCTGATCCTGCACCTACTTCCCACTTTCCAAGTTGCAAACAGCAAAAATCCTTGAAAGATTTTTTAGGAGAGATCATTCCAAAAAGAGGGAAGATAAACACACAATTCCCTTTAAATTCCAGTAGGAACATTCCCACCATAGGATGTCTTGAAGTTATTATTCGACTCCAGGATAACCCAACATCCCAACTGCTGGTCCTCAAGGCTCTGCTCTCATTGTAAGTGCAAAGTTACAGATGTTTCCCCTGGAAATATAAATTGCAGATGCCTAATCTTTGGTCATGTTTTGTCCCTGCTGCAGGTCAGGAGTGGGATTAGGAGATGCCCTGATATTCATGTCCCAGATTATTGCCCCTTATCCACATTCAACTACAAGCAGTTATATCCTGAAATATTACTGTTGATCTGATCCCAAGGGAATTGCCTTTCCCACTGATCCCAGGGCAGTATCCATAATTTTCAGTGCATGCCACTTTTCCAAATCTTTCCAAGGTGTGTGATGAACAGTGGTGATGGCTGGTTACAAACAGAGATTCACCTGGGGTCATGCTGCAATGGATCTACGAGTCAGTGCTCTGAGGGATGGAGGAGGAAAAGGATCTCTTATCATCAGCAGGAGAAGAGCCAGCCTTATCAGGAGCCCTGCAGGAAATTCTCCTCTGTAACCCACAAGGCATCAAAGACAAGGAAAACAACTGATTTTGGGATGGCAAGTGAGAAGCCAGCTGCAGGAATGCTGCAGGATACGAGACAATGCCATGGCCAGCCAACAGGACCTGAGGTCTTGAGGATCTCAGCCACAGGACACATCTGAACCACACAGTATTGAATCAAAAAATTAACAGAGGAGGCACACACAGCTATTCTAGGAATCAAAAGCAGCCCTGCTATGCCAGCATGTAGTCTGGGACTATTTTTCCAGCATTTAGTGCAAATGCAAATTTCTGTTGCAGCACACCACAGCCATCTCCAACCTCTCTGTGCTCCGGTGTCCTTTGGTATAAATGGTGATAAATGACAACTTCCAGGGCTTTATGGTGGTTGTGAGAATGGAAACCATTCTCCCCAGTGGGGAACACTTAAACACCTGTGCTGTGCCAAAAGCCAGGGCAGAGGTGGAGGCAGGAGCCCATTCCAGACACCGTTTTTGCTCCTTCTGCCAGCATTGCATCAGTCCATGGGCAACTCGTGCACCTCGAGAGCATTTCAGGGAGATCCAGGAGGGACTGTGCCTACTTGCACAGGGAATTCAAACAGCTTATTACCAAAGCCATTTTCTTTTTTTATTATTACTTTCTTCAAACAAAGCTAATAAATCAAATCACCCAAGATGCACATTATGCAAAGCTTAATTAGATTTGGCACACATCTCACTAGGAGTAGCACCCATCTGACTTCAGATCAGAGAACTCAGGTTTGATGGGTGGAACCAAATCGCCCACTTTGGAGTTGCTAAATCTACTTTTAAATGCAGTGTGTTTGCATTTTTTCACTCTGGGACCTGGAGGAGGTTAGCTTTGTTTGACTTCTGGGCAACGGGAACAGTGGAAGAGAATTCAGAAATAGAGGGAAACATTTCTGCAGAGCATAAATCTCTTATTCTGCAGGCATGGAGGAATCACAAAGCTGGCAGCAACCATTTCATGGGGCTTCATTTCACACAGCTACTGTGAGCTCATGGAGCTTCCTCCTACTAAGATATTCTAGGGTATTTTTAATAAAAGTATAGAAAACTAATGCAAAAATACTATTTCAGCAGCATTTTGCTTGGCATAGCAACCTTCATTGCTGATACCTCTTTATTTACTTTATTGCCAGCCTCTTACTTTTCTTACACGCACAGCTCCTCTAGAAACAAGACCTTGTGAAAAATTTCAGCTTTGTACTTTTTAAAATGCATTTATGACCTTAATAGAAGTGAAAACATTAAAAGGAAAAAAAATTCCAAGTCTATTCAAGAAAAGGTGGAGAAAAATATTTTTACAAAGTAAAAACGCTGCCTACACACTTGATCCCTTTTCTGCTGAGGAGGAGTAGCAGTGACCAGCAGGGTATTGAAAAGAACTTGCCCAGATGAGCAATATCTCTGCAGCCTGCAGGTTCCCAAATCCCCCTTCCATGGAGTGGCACATGGGAGGGGGGCAGAGGGAGGGGAAGAGGCTGATCATGGACACACTCATGTAAAAATGAGCTCAGAGCTCCGTGGGGAGCCCTGTGCTCCAGATCACAAACAAACCACAGCCTAGGCATGAGCAGAGAAAGAGAACACATTTTCTGGCTCGTGGCCAGGCTGTAGCTCAGCTGGCCATGGGCTGCTCACGGGGAGGGAGCTGGTGTCAGCCCATGGCTGTGGTGACACTGGAAAGGCCATCACTCCCTGTCAAACAGCACAGCTGGCTGAGCCAGGGGGGGTTTGCTTCTCACAGAGCCCCACATGCTGCTTGTGCTGCCCAAGAGAGCAAAGGCTGAAACCCAAATTTGTGCCCTGCCTGCCAGGGGACAGCTCCACTCAGCACCCTCCCCTGCATCAGCCCAGGAGTGACAGCACACAGCCCAGTCAGATTCTGCACAAACACCCTCTGAGCTCCACACTCATCCTCACCCAGAATGGACACGGGGCCCGTGTGCCCAAAAACACCAGCAGTGCACAGCAAATTTGAAATAACAAGTGCCTGCAACGGGCAGCTCACGGGCAGTCTTCCAGTTACCACTTAATTAAGAAAAAAAAATTAACATATTCAGTGTATTATTTAATGAAACAATCATTTCATGCAGAAATCCTAGGTTACTTCTAGTCAACCAACACACAAAAAAAGATACGATAGTTTCAAATTAATTCTTCAGTGTCACATGCATTCAGGGTGTGAATTTAAAAAGGTGCTGGCCTCCACTGCTGAAGCCTGAGGTTTTTTCTGTCTGTGAGGTGGGAGGCTCACATTTGCCATATTCACAAACACAGAAATGGGCAGAAATAATTAAATAAAGGGAGCCCAGTTCATGCTCCAGTGCACCATGTCTGAGAAGCTGCGGCTGACAATGACATTGAAAACCAGTTGTCAGTCTAATGTAATCAGAGAGACAATTGGCTCTGCTGGCAAGAACTGAATTAGTGTTTTCTGTCTGAATCAGTGTCATCTTCTAGGGAGCAGTGAAGCTTATGCAATGATAACAAAACTCCCCAGAAGCTGCATTTGTTACTGAAATATGGTGGTGCTTTGGTGCTGTGTAACCTCATTCTGTAACACAATATACCTCATGGTCATGCTGCTGTTCTCATGTTCCTTGCAATGATACAATTCAATGACCAGATACGAGATCAAACTAGACAAGCATAATATTAAAACTTTAAAATCTCCCTTTGAGAGCTAATGTGGTTTATTCCCAGGCGTGTTGCCTGCTCTCACTCGCTGTACACACATGCAGAGCATGAAATCAGGGCAGAGTCCAGGCCTCGGTGCAGCTTCAAATCTTTGTGCTCTGGGGGAGACAGAAGGGTCACTGGTGCTGGGTTTAATTTTCCTAATGAGCACGGGTAAATTTCAAACCAAGGTCACATATAAACAAATGTCCCTTTGCAAGGATTTTGTAATGAGGCTCTTAAGAGTCACTCTTAAAACAACCTTTTTAGTATCGTGACAGCATCTGGTAACTTCACCTTTATTTCTGTTTCACTTCATAGCATGGGTTATTGTTGAGCATCGGAACATGCTGAGTAAAATAGTTTTGTTTTTTCGGGTTTTTTTGGTTTGGTTTTTTTTTTTTTCATTGTGGTAGAGAAGCCTCAGCTGCATCTGCTGCCCTTGCCTGCAAAACCACCTCACTGGCCCCTCAAGGGAGGTGGGAATAATTTGCAGGGGTCTCCTTCCACATGGTCCAAGAGGGTGGAAGGGTGTACAGGTACAGAACAAAGAGGCTACCTCAGAAATGCCACCTATCTTCAGAAAAAACTGCTTCAGCCCGAAAAACTTCTTACG
This sequence comes from Buphagus erythrorhynchus, assembly GCA_013400855.1. Taxonomy (NCBI): domain Eukaryota; kingdom Metazoa; phylum Chordata; class Aves; order Passeriformes; family Sturnidae; genus Buphagus; species Buphagus erythrorhynchus. Next base: position 5,160 of record VZTT01068722.1, read on the forward strand.
TTTACATATCGTAATAAAATATTGAGAGTTATGTTTCTATTACAAACAACTGGCACTGGCAATTTCGAGCTTATCTTCTATTCATAACTGTCTTCTCTTGTGTGCAGCAATATTGATCAACAGGAAACTCAATGAAAGCAATAAAGGTAGATGGTTCTCATATATTGGTTTTAAAGGTATTTTCTCTTTTTCATCTACAGCACCTGTTTCTTTGAAGAGATATTGGCACCAGGGGAGGGTACTCTCACTGGATTGATATACATCTGTAATTAGCAAGCTGATCATCCTACCCAGGCCAGGGACACACTTCATGATCTGACACTTAAAGGCATGACATCAAAATACATACCTCTCTTTTTTATAATTAACATTCCACATTAAATATTCATTAAAACTTACATAAATTATTTCCTGGTTCAAGGCTCAACTTCTCTGTCCTTGTTCAGACAAAGCTCTCACTGAATGTGTTTACCCAGCTAAGACAAGACATGACCACACTTCAAACCTTTTGTGCTGCCATTAGTCTTTGTCAGCCTCTGGCCTTGCTCAGGGAGCACAAGGCACAACACAAATCCTGAAACTCCTCGTGTGTGATTCCCTCTTCTGTTCTACAAAAACCACCTCAAAAAAAAAAAGAAAAAATCCCAAACAACAGCATCAACCAAAACCAAGCAAACAGAACCCACAGAAAACCCTCCACGTCTGTTGGAACAAAAGCACCCAAGTACAGGAGTTTTGCACAAACAAGAGGGGACTCACGGGAGCAGGGAGGGCTGGAACATCCCCATCACATCTGCCAGGATCCAGAGCAGGTCTCCACAGAGCTCCACTGCAACACACAGGGGCTGAGAGGAAGAGGGAAGAGAAATGCTTTGTGCCTTACATCTACTGTGTGTCAAGCCAAAGCCCCAAACAGGAAATGTTTCCCTAGAAGAGTTTTGGAACAACGTGCTTTTCACATGGACAGGGTGAATTTTTTTAGGTGTCTTCAGAAACTGTTTTGATTTACTGAAACAAGGAGAAGGAAAAAAGCTCAGTGAGGGCAAGGCAGATGACCACATCCCCTTGGCACACACCTTGCAGCCCAGCTCTGCCCTCTGAAGACGTGGACACTCTCCAGTAGTGCTTATTTATCTGTCACACTGGGGTGATGGATGTTACTGTTGCTCTCAAAAACATATGCTCAGAAGTTTATTATGGCACTAAATATGGGCTGGGTAAGAATCTGGATTGTTTAAGTGTCAAACAGTGACAACATGTGTACAATACAACACAGACATCAAGGGGGAACCAGCTCAGCTAATATGTGGTATTCATAGAAGCCTTTAGGAACAAAGACCACCCATAAAGCCAAACCAAAGCTGCCACAAGAATAGGTGGTGCTGCTTCCGTCACTGCGTACTGGGTGCCAACTGGCTTCCTAATTAGATTTGCAAGCTAATAAAAGGCATAAAATGCAATAAAAGGACAATATGTTATAAGTTTTCCTATGACAAACATTGCTGTAAGTTCAGCAGATTTCTGCTCGTGGTTGGTCATGAGCAGAACACCCCGTGCATGTTTGTTTTTCTTATGGCCAGGTTTGTTTTCTTTATCTTTTATATTGTTTGTACCTTTTATGAATGGGAATTAATATCTCCTTTAAAAGGATAGCCCTGAGTTCCACAGTTTTCAAGTAGTCACTAAGTAAAAGTCAGCATAAATATCTCTCATACCTCTCAGCATCTTCCTTCAAATAATGGTGTTTTGTTCTATTTCATATTATATTTTGTAAAAGCATGTGGTAAATTGGCTAGCACATAAAAAAGAGAACTGTTAAATAAATTAATTAAGCACCAAGGGAAAAAAAAACTTAAATACGTGAGTTGGAAGTTAGGAATCTTGGAGACAGCAGCACCCCATGGGAACTGCTAGAGCTCTGTTCTCATCCTGGAAGACCAAGGAGTTCAAGCAGAACTGGAGCATTGCTTGACAAGACTTCAAAAGGATTGAACAGAAAAGGAGTAAAAGCAAAGAGTGGCAAAAAAAAGCCCCAAACAAAACACAATCACCCTAGGATAGAAGAGAAGGATAGATGGAAGAGGAGAAACAATAGAAAAAGAAAAGATTTAGGGGAAATTTGGACTGAAATCTAATGCATCTTCATCATGTGCACATGTTGTAAGTGGTAAAAGAATTTCTTCCCTGGATATATCAAACCATTAATATCCAACTTTCCTTTCTCAGTGACTGTCAGTAACAGAATGACCAAAGGATAAAAATGAGCACAATAAAACAAAGCTGTAACTCTTGCTCATGGGAATTAACATTTAAACCTGAAAAAACCCTGTCCAGACTCTGTGATCTGCAGTGTAAGGGCCTCAGAATACAACAGCAGTTCTGAGAAACCCTTCAACTCTCAAGCTGCAAAGTCCCAGAAGCAGCCACCACATCTTAATGAGCAATTTACAGGATGAACTGAGGAAAGGTTTAAAGACTTGAGTGGCAGCACCTACCCCACAAATTCAACAGCAACATTCCCCGTGTGCCCTCACACAAAGTAAAGCTTCCCAAGGTGGGACCCTGCTCAAAAGCCAACAGCTGGAACCTCTACGTGGGTTAGAATGGCAAAGGCACCAATTCATATTAGATGGTCCCTTTGTCCAGCACAGCCCTGCTCCCCAGCTTTTTGGAGTGTGCTATAAAGTCTTTTCCCCAGGCTCTCTCAGATGAGGTGGGTTGAGGGAGGTGTGGGTGCTGGAAAGAGAGAGATATTGGCTCCAAGTTAAACAGCTTTTTGTATGCACGACCTGAGGCATAAACAAGTCAGGATTTGCACACTGGACCTTTGCATACACAATCTGTGTGCTCTGGAAAAATCATTTAATAGTCCTCCTATTGCAGGGGTGTGAAAACCCTGGGTCAGCTTCTTTGTATTTTAAACAGCATAGAAATGAGTGTGAAATAAGGAAATCCACAAGCAGCTCTCTACAGCCCGTGGATTACCTGAACAGGCAGCTCTGGGCAGGGGTGAGGGATGGAGAGGTGGAATTTCATGGCCAGGAAACCAGGCTGGATGGCCAAAAAGCCCCATGGATGACTGGGGTAGTGCCCAAACTGCAGAGTTCAGTGGCACCAAAGCCATGGCAAAGATCAAAGCAAGGAGCAGGGGTGGCACAGGGACAAGACATCAGCGGGTCCAGATGTGCTGTTTATATTTTTGTTGGGTTTCATGTTTAACAAAGTGCTCTTCCAGGGGAGGACCCCAGCTCTCAGACCTCTTGGAATACAAGGTTTTTCAGAAGTGACTTGAAAGAAAAGAGGGTGGGGGAAATCTGATTTAATAAATTATATATAGGAGTATAATTATATGGTTTTAAAGACAGTTCCAGTTCACTTGTCTCAGCAAGAAACGCTGGTGTGTGAGAGAAATCATTTATATTGCTTACTATGGTTTTTCAATCTTGGCAAGCACTTTTGCCATTCTAAGATGTGGGAACACCCACATCAGTAATTATATACGTTAGCAAAAATACAAGATAACTTGTATTCTGGAGAGGGGGGTTTCTCCCATTTCTCAGTGAACTCTTAGGGCAGCAAAAGGGAAGTTTTCTGTTCTACAAGCTTCATAACTGTAAAAAATTATTACTGAAAACATGAGCTTGTCTCTGTGTAGTAAAACACAGATCCATTATCCAAAATATTTTTCATCTCTAACACCTCTGTGACAAAAATAACGATTTTTCAGTTCTGGGCACCTTATTCAGTGTGAAGAGGATTAATAATCCCCATTGCTGGGTGCAAATCAGCAGAGCCAGGTGAGATTTTACATGTTGTAAGTGGGGGTTAATTGATAGGGAACATTCACTTGTGCATTCCAGCAAAACCTGGTGCTAAAATGGGAAAGCTGGGCTTTGTGAGCAGGAACCACTTGCTAGGACTTCCATGGGGTGGGAATTCTGGTGGAGAGCTGGAGGGAGATGGAGCTGGGGCTGGGATGAGGCTGCTCACGTGCTGCAGCCACAGCCTGAACCACAGCCTGGCCATCCCCAAAATGCACCACTGAGAAAGGGCTGGAAAGCTCATCCAGCTGGGAGCAGGCTGCAAATACCTACACAAAATTTAGCTCTGTTAATTTTCTCTTCTGGTTTTCACATTGGCTAAAGGAGACCAGGAATATCCAGGCATTATTCTGCAGGCAGGTGTGTTCAGGTACACGACAGAGAAATCTTACTGTCCAGAAAAGAGCTATTCACTTCCAGAATCTTGCCAAATACAACCCTAATATATCCAGGACAGTCTTGTGGAATAGCCACAATCTTTTACCTGACCTTATACAAAAAGTTTTCTTGCACAGATTTTTCCCAATGTGTGTCTGGATATAAAGACATGATCACTCCTCGTTTTTTGTTTTCTTTTCTTTTCTTTTGTGGTTGCACAGCTCTCAAATCTCAATAAGGATTTAATTACACGCTGCATTAAAAGAGAATTGAGTTAGCTTTCTTTATGGTTTCTTAAATATTCTTTTTATTAAAACAGATGCAGATCATTAAGGAGTGCAATGATAAATAATGGTCCACAGGCAAAATTATAATCTGTCCTTTTGTATATTTTGGAGTTAAAAAGCCACTAGACCTAAAGACATCACACCAGTTGGGCAAGGCAAGAAGGAAAATCATGTTTTTCTAACCCTGGTTAACCCCATTAAATGTCCAAAACTAAATTGTATTCTATTTAAAAACTATATATATATATTTTTCATTCAGAAATAGAATAGTTTTCTTCTGGTGTTTCTTGTATGTCAGTATAAGCTGGCCTGTGCTGGGGCACATATTGTGAAAGCCCCAATTTCCAGAGTTCGCTGCAAAGCTGCAGGAGAGATTCCCACCATGTCCTGGGAATACTGGGCTGGATGAGAGCTAAGGACAGTAAGAGACTTTGTCCAAATTGAGCGATATGTGAGGAGGATGGAAACAAAGAAACTGATACACTGGTCTAAAAAAAAAAAAAAATATTACAGCACCATGAGTTTCCTGTGTCAAGTTGTAGGCTTTTAAATTTTCCAAAATATAAAGCCATTCAAATCCTCAATTTGAGTATTCTAAGATTAAAAGTAAAATTAAAAAAAAATTACCTTGCATATTTCTGGGATTTTAAAATGTTGATCTCCCCACTCCCAATCCCTGTAATCCCTATCTGACATTGGTGTAAGGGGTCTTGCAAGCTTTCTTCAAGTCATCATCTTTAACCAGAGCTAAATTATTATGTCAAATGGTTGAGAGCATTCCACGTTTCACTATAGTTTTGTTTAAACAGCATAGGGCACAAAAAGCACAGGAAAAAAAAAAAACCCACAGCTTTCTGGTTTTCATGCCAGCTTTTTTAATATCTTAAATGACATCGCTCGATGGAAAATTTAAAAAAACCAGACCATTATAATGCTGTAATCTTAAGTAGCTCTTAAAAGAAAACAAAACACACTCCCCCCTTGCTGCCCCCCCAGAAAATCCAGATGAACACAGAAAAAGCTGTCAAGCTCAGTCTTGTCCAAAGCAGATCTGCCAATGTTCTGACAATGTTTGCATTTGCTTGTCAAAATGGTCACTTCAGCTGAGCATCATTTACACTTTGGCTTACAAATTAGTTATGTAAATTACCTATAAATTTAACATGGAAAAAAATCCACCTACCTTTTAAGTTATAAATGTATAAATACACACACTGTCTATATATATTATAAAATGTGGTGTCGTGGGGCCAGCATTCCCAACGTCGCAGTTGGAGCAGCCAGGAGAGGCTGGGGCACACAGCTCCCAGCCCCTGCACCTGGGCTTCCCTCCCTCCTCTGCCACCAGCTCACTGCAGGAACTTAAAAAAAAATAAAAAAAAAAAAATCCTTTTATGCCTCACTTTCTCGATCTGCAAATTGGACAGGGCTGGTTGAGTTAGTCCTTGCATTACCTAGCAAATGTAAAGGTTTTCTCCTCTCTGGGAGCCACTTCAGAAGCTGTTTGAGCAAATTATCTACTCTCTGAAATTGCTCAGAAAGCCTTTTCCAGCAAGAGGAGGAATGTAGGATTTTTACCAAGTGCTCTGTTGGGGCCAAATTGCACATTTTTGGGAGCTGTGCTGCTCATGTAAGGTACTGAACGATGCTGTTAATGCACAGGGGCTGGAGGAGTGCCTGGGCTGTTTATGGGAATGTCTTTAATTGTTCAGCAGATTTTAAAGATAATTAACCATATTGTTATTAACAAAAATAAAAAGGCGCTGAGAGAGCTTTGTCATGGATTTCTTTCCTTCATTTATAGAAAGAATTCAGTTGAGTATTTTCACTAAGACAAGCAGGACCAGTTAGAGTAGGAAGAGGAGAAAATCTTCGAAGGAGAGAGGATCCTACACCTGAAACTGAGACTTTCACCATAACAGTGAGAGTTTGTGCAGGAGGGAAATTTAAATCTCCCTGAACTCTCTCTGTATACACTCCATCTGTATATGAAATAAAGAAATCATTATCAGGGACAGAAATTACTGGAGATAGGCTCTAATCCTGTGTCCCTCAGAAATAAGGACTGAGGAGCACCTCTTAAAATTGGGCTTGATAATAATATCTACACTTAAAGTGTGAAACCCTCCTGAGAGGCTTTGCCTCCTCACTTCTTCCTTTCTTCTCCAACATTTTGGATACCAAGAAAAAACCAGCAATGATTGTTCTGACATGCCAAGGAAACCATCATGAACATATATTCTAAATTATTATTTTCATCCTCTGATAATTTTTCTAATCAAAACTTGCTTGGTTTACTCTTACTGATGAAAAATTTTGCCTGCTAATGAAAATGGTCAGTGAGTGACTCCTCGTGAAGTGCACACACAAAAGCTTTGCTATATTTAGCTTTCACTCTATCTGGACATGGGGTTAATTCCTGCTTCCCAAGATATGCTGACATTCCACAAATCACTAATGGGGCAGGAGATCTCAGAATTAACACGAATGGGTAATGCCCAGAGCATTAATATTGTGCTTCACAGCCCCACTGACTATTCAGAGCCTCAACCTGTTCTCTGCTTCAGTTTCCCAGAGCACCATGGCCCCAACAGGAAGAGGCATGAACTTGCTACCTCAGTCAGGTCACCACTAATTGGAGTTGGACATGCTCAGACTAATGGTTTTATGGCTCTGATTATCAAAACTCCCCATCCAATTCGATTGACAATTACACATATGCAGCAGAAAAGCATTGCCAACTCTTCAATTCCATTAAGGGTTCATTGCATTTCAATTTCTAGGCCAAAATCAGGAGCTGGACAAAGCTTTATGCATCCTACTTCACAAAAACACCATTCCATGTTATTCCTGGCCCATAAATGGAGGAATGAAAGACTGAGGGAATACAGCAATTTATCCTGAAGTGTTTCAGACCCCAAGGTCTTCTCTACAGCCATGAACACACAGATTGAGCAGCTGATCAGCACATGAAGGACATGAGTAGGAAAATTAGGATGAATTAATGTCTCAGAATTTCCATTTCACTTTTACATCACATGTTTTATGGCTAGAAATTCTACCTGTGCATAAATCTACAGCAAAGAGAAGAGGAACCTGAGGAAAAGATAATCCTGGGAACACCTAACACTATCAGCCCACAGAGCTGTGCTGCTCAGAGGGAGGCAGAATTCCCAACTGGAGTGTGGGTTGCATTTGGTCTTGAGTCACAACTTGATTATGTGATAAGAAATCAACACTGTACATGTGCAAGGTGAGTTTAGCCTGAGAGACTCCTGTTTCCCAACAGGCAGCCCTAGAGAGAGAGAGAAATAAATCCCTGAAGAACTTGCAGAGAGCTGGGAACAGCGAGACAGCCCAAGTGATCCACACTTACACTTATTATTAGAAGTGAGAGAAAGCTGCAAATAATCCTGTGAATATTCTGTTTCACTGCAATCAAGTTGTTTTCCAGCCTGATACTTCAAGTGAGCTCCTACACATCAATCTGTGCAAATACCAGAGCAAAAACCTGTGTGTCACTCAAGACTTTGGTATGTTGCTTGATCAAGACAAGGAAAAGGAACAGGTTTTGAGATTGTTGCACTGAGACAAGTTTTGCCCAAAAAAAAATGTACTTTAAAGGCATTTTAAAAAGTGAATTTTAAATTCACGTTCATTTTTAGTATTTGCATCAACCCTTTTTCCAATCAGGAAGAAGGACACCACGTGACTTGGATACCCATTACAAAGAGCTGAAATTTTAAATGTTGGAAACCCAAAATGAAGTGCTGGCAGCCAATCCATTGACAAAGAATGAATCAGGAAATCAGCTCAAATAACGAATACATTGAGAACTTCATAATAAAGTCAATTACAATTCATGCCCAGAAAACAGACACCATTCATCCACGATCATCCGGTGAATAAATCCCTGAATTCCCCGTTATCTGAGTACGTTTCTCTAACAAAGCTGGATCTTATAACAGCTCTCTAATTCAGCATTTTCTGACAGTAAGGGAGTGGGAGAACCTATGTGGAACATATAGTGTGTCACTTTTCCTAAGGGCCAGATTCAGCAGAGCCTCCTGGCCATCCTGCTGCTGGGAATCATCCCACAGCATAATTTAGGCTATGGTCACATCCCACCAAGCAGCTCAGCAATCTTTGTGGGACACTCTACAACCAACTGAAGAGTTGGACCTTTGTCAAATATCTCTTTTAACCCGAGGTGAAAGCCTGGCCACAAAAAGTTTTAGATTTGGCTTCAGCAGAGCCAGGTTGGAGTTTGGCTTGCTGGCAGCCAAGGGACAGGAGGTAGAAGCACGTTTTCCCTGTGGGTGCTCCTTTGTATTCCCCAACCACTTTCATCCACTCCCGTGTGCTCCAAAATCTTTAGCCAGACAGCTCGTTTGCATATGCTTTTGAGATACTAATTAAACACGTACAAACAAAGAAAAACCTTGCAGCAAGAGAGAAAACACAAAGAAATTAAGGAACTTACTTCAGAAGTCTCAGGTAAGCCACTCAATTGGGTTTTCCCCGCAGATTCCCCTCCTGCCTTGACTTCCCTGATCCACACACTCCACTAATTCCAGCACTGAATCCATATATTCATCATCAAGTGGAATAACACAGACATCAACCACAATGCTCCACGAGCCCAACTGCACACAAGCACATGCTTGTTTAAAGAGGGAATCTGGAACACCTTGAGAAAAGTGTGCAACACATGCCATTCATCTGCTGCCTCCTTGAATTATTCTGTCTAAAACAATGCAGCAACTACAAAAAAAAAAAAAAAANGACAAAAACAAAAAAAAAAAAAAAAAAAAAAAACAAACAAAAAAAAAAAAAAAAAAAAAAAAAAAACCAAAAGCATCAAAAACTACAAAACCACAACACTGAAAGTATTGCGCCAGTAAAATAGATCTGGAAATTCTATATGAATTCTAGCACAGAGGTGACAGTAAGGGGAAAGCCTGGAAAACCGAGATGCTTTCAGTCAAAATTCAACATCACAACAGTGGAACTGCAAATTTAGATGATCAGTTCAAAGGTATTCCTTCTCTAGCTCCACATCTCAGCATGATAAATGCACCAAGCTCCCTCTAATCCCATCTTTCTCCACCAAGGAAGTCTCCTAGAGAGAAAAAGATCTCAAACTTAACTCTCTAAATAATACATATTGGAATACCTTTTTATTTTTTTATAGTTTGCCACAAAAGCACAAGGTTTCCTCAGGTCTACCCAGGGCCCAGAATATTTGGGCTTCAGGTAATACCTGACAGGTAATAACACCTTATCTTGTTAATTTTGCTCTCGGGAAAACGGCAAGAGGTGATCAACTCCTGCTCCCTTTTTATATGTTTGTTTCCCATCATAGATTTTTTTTTTTTCCACAATGAAATGCAGATAAGAAGTTCACCTCAACAAGATAAAGAGTGAGATGGGTGCAATTAAGTCTATGGAGTAATTTGTTTTCTACAAGACCCACGACTTCAATAACATAACATCTAAAATGCTGGAGGTATCAAAAAACTGGAAACAAAACCAATAAGAGGAAGATGAAATGTCAGCAGATGGATTAACATCATCGAGAATGTGCCAGATTCTTAAGGCTATATTAAGCAACATTTTTTTTTTTTCCAAAGCAAATTCTATGATAATTTTAATAACTTTACTGCGGAACTTGATTTCCTTTTTAACATTAATTCCCTATTTTCCTGCTGTTGCTCATTACCACTCCTGCAGGGAAGGGGGCTGTTCCCAAATCCCTGTCATGTTCCAGTGTCTCAGCTGGGCTGAGATCCCTCACCTCAAAACCTTCACTGCAAACTTCTCTGCTGCTGCTACAAATGCTCATAACCCCACACAATCATTGCACCAAGTGATGTCATTTTGAGCTTTTTGTTTAATTTGCACACTTTCCACCCCCCTCCCCCAAAAAGAATTAAAAAAAAA